>JAGDQP010009529.1:28373-58695 GCA_022664845.1 Lepisma saccharinum
TGCGAAGAAGATGAAGTGGAGATGGGCCGGTCACATAGCTAGACGAACAGATGGAAGGTGGACGACAAATGTACTACATTGGATTCCTAGAGAAAAGAAACGACCGAGACGACGTCCAAATGTAAGATGGGTAGATGAAATCAAGCGTTTTTCAGGAGCTACATGGATGAGGATATCATCAGACCGAGATATGTGGAAAGAAAAGGGGGAGGCCTTCATCCAGCAGTGGATAGAAAACGGCTGAATATGATGATGATGATGATATATATATATCCCAACCCGTCTGGTCAGCGTGGGAGTAGTAGACCAACTCCTCCCTTCGGGGAGAGGCCTCATCCACTAGTGGATTGAATATGGCTGTGATAAAATATATATATATATATATATATATTTAATTGACTTGAAAATGGTGGTTGTCCGGGAGGCACATATAAAAAGCTTACCCTTAGGTTTAACAGTTTCTATCATGGCCAATTTCACCCTGCACAACTGAGTTCAATTTTGTAACGATGTTAAGTGACTTTTACTTACCCTTCACACCAGCTAGCCCAGTGCCTCCACATGTTCAGGGGTCCAGCCAGGTCTTAACAGAGTCTATACTCCAAGTCGGAATTCCATAGCCCAGGGCCCCTAAATAGGTTCCAGCACCTTTAAAACTATATATCATAAGCGGTAATTTTGCAGAGGAGTTCATTAAAGTTTATCACTTCAATATGAAGTTTTAAACGTGTCCTAGACAGTGTTTTGTTTTTGCTTTTATGGCAGGATTTTTAAGATTCGCCTTCCCGACAGATCATAGAAATTGAACTACTCAATATATAAGGATGGGATTATTCAAAACTTGAACATTTTTGATGGCCTGAGTTACACCTCTTCGTCAAATCGATGACAAATTATATTGGGTTGGTGCGAATAAAATGTCCGCCCCAGGTACTTCATGTCCAAAGGACAAAAATAATTAAAACTACATTATCTGGTTTATCAAAGTAGTCGCGGTCTGCAGCTACACATGGTTGCCATCACTCAGCCAACGATTGGATTCCGTGGCGGAAGAAATCTGGAGTCTGCGATGCGAAGAAATCCTCAACTACATGTTGTATAACCCGATCATGAGGGAAGGTCTTCCCTGCCAAGAAGTGGTCGAGATGCCAGAAGAGGTGGTAGTTATTGGGAGAGAGATCGAGGGAATACGGCGGGTGAGGAAATGTTTCATACTGCAACTTATGGAGAGCCTACACAGTTCTTTGTACGACGTGAGGGCAGCGATTGCTATGCAACGTGAGGACACCATGACTGTTGACCATTGCTTGATGATTGCGGACAAGTTTGTGGTGCATTTCATGGAGTTTAGCACTGTAACGATCTGCAGTGATCCTGAGAAGACATGATGGATCACTCCCATCATTGACCACCATGCCAGTAACAACACCTTCCGTGGGTGGAAAGGTGGTTTAAGACACCATCCTGGATGTTGATCACGATCCTAGCATTGTCCTGACCGTTTACGATTGTCGTAGTAGATCCATTTTTCATCTAAAGTGATAATCCGATGCAGGAACCTTCTCGTTTATTCCTTACACTCAGAGTAATGCACACCTCCAGACGGCAATTCTTGTTGGCCGGTGTCAACTCGTGTGGCACACAGTATAACTTTTTCATCTTATCGATCACATGGAACCGCCGACTGACAGTGGTATGGTGTGTGCCTAACTCGTCTGCAGTGACACGAACACATTTTTGAAGGTCTGTTTAGACGGTGTTCCTGAGCAGCTCATCCGAACATGATGTTGGTCGGTGCCTGCGTTTTGCTATGTTGTGTCACGGAAATTTGACAAACCAATGTCGAATGGTGCGTTCCTTCGCCATTTCTGTCCCAAATCCAAATGCGCTGTTAATGCTTTTTGTAGATTGCTGTGCAGAATGCCCCAGTTTGAATCCATAAAGAAAAATCACTCACATTTGTGTGATCTCCATTGTATACTTTCATACGACCCTCTTCAACAACACACTGCCTCGTGACTGTCTGGATACCCCAGCCTGCTTCCTGGAGGTATACAAAGTTTGTAACGTTAGACGCGTGACCTCAGTCGCTCCCCATCGTTTCCCCACCAGCAGTCAAAGCGATTATTTCATTCGCACCAACCTAATAGATTCATAGGTCACCGCTAAGTAGCTATTCGGGTTGGAATCTTGTCTCCAGCAAGCATACCACAGGAGAATTGTGA
Organism: Lepisma saccharinum; assembly: GCA_022664845.1. Classification (NCBI taxonomy): domain Eukaryota; kingdom Metazoa; phylum Arthropoda; class Insecta; order Zygentoma; family Lepismatidae; genus Lepisma; species Lepisma saccharinum. The sequence goes on from JAGDQP010009529.1 coordinate 30,599, forward strand.
TTATGAGTATGGGATTTTAAGGGCGAATCCATTTGTTAAAGTGAACTCCCAACTACTACGTTCTATGGACTCCCACCGGATTCGAACCCGAAACCACTCGTGAAGAAAGCAAACGTGCAAACCACTTGGACAACTAGGACTCTAGTTATTCTCTTATTGAGTGTGTTGAGACAATAGACAGAAACCTGGTTTCAACTCTTTTACTTTTACATCGAATACAATTGGTCTCCTTTACTTAAAAAATATAGAATGAGTTGTATTAGACAATGAAATAATTAAAATTATACTTATCAATAAATTGATTATGATATCACTATAACTAAAGATTATGATATCACTATAACTAAAGATTATGATATCACTATAACGTTTGCTGCATTTATGTGCGTGATATGTTTATAAATGCATGTACCGTTGCAAGCCATTTGGTATTCAGATTGTATATACTCTTACGATTTCAGTTCCAAGTAGCTAAGTTATGTAATAGGCATGGTAAACGCGTTCTGTCACTCATAATGATTCAGATCAAGAAAACGTTGAATACACGTATTGAAAATACGTAATCGTGGGAATTGTATTGTGTTACCTCATCAGTAACGAAGAAAATAATCGCATAATTAATTTTGTTACACTGTTTTATATTAAGATACTATAAAACAAAGCAATAGAAATGCTTCCTTACAACTGACCTTTAGTGTAACATAAACTGACTCTTTGGATTTACATAAATGTATATATTATATAAATTAATGGACATTTTTATCTACATCTCTACAAGTTTTTTTGTGTATATATCCTTATACGTAATAATCAAACATGGCAATATCATGCTTCATGTGTTAAATTTCTTGTAAGGAAACGTCAAGCTCAAAGTACTTTCGCTTCCACTCTTTACTATTTTTTTTCTCTTCCTTGCCTGTGTCGCTTCTAAGACTAAGCCCATATAGGCAGGGGCGTATTCAAAGGGGGTGTCCTGGTCTTCAATACACCTTTATTATTTTCATTTTTTATTTATTTATTTATTTGTCCACTACAGAACCAAAAGTTCCAAAAAATGTACATAATAGACATAATCAAAAGGTATACACTATCAATATACATATACATAAACATATAGGCAATCTATATACACATACATGAGCATATAAACGATTAATATACATATAAATATACAAACAGCATATATTTCACAGTATGAACTTTCACTGTTTTAGTCAGCTAAGTGAGACATTAAGCGCCGTTTATATTCACTTAGAGACATATTGAAAATGTCAACATCAACCTTCACAATGACATCAATTTAACCTCTGCGCTCAAATCAAAGGTGAAAATTTATGGAGATCTACCTTTGAGCCCTTAGGATAAAATAGAGGTGTCAGTCTTATAAGTTAGTATAATTTTAAGCATAGTTGTATATATTTTATGCATATATTTTGATACCCACGGCAACTATGGACCTCCTCCGAAATAAATTTCTAAATACGCCTCTGCGTTTATAGAGAATGGTGTTTTTGAAGCGAACACATTGTCTCGAGAATGAAACCGAGGGGAAAAAATAGCGTATAGAACATATGCTGGGGGCAGCTTGTTGGCACTGGCCTATAGTGATACGGGGAAAAATGAAAGTTGTCAGTCAAGACGATAGGCTTCAAATGGGTTCCAAAACTCTTGACTTTCCAAGTCCCTTAACAGATTATATATATATATATATATAAAGCTATGTCTTAAACGCAGATTTTTTAGTTTGAATGGTTCTTTTTTCTTTGTTTTTTTAATCGGGCAGAAATGTATTCTGAAATGAAGACAAACCACTTCTTCTTCTAAAGCAAGAAATAAAAGATCCCAAGTTTAACATCGATGTTACCATTTCCACTTAAGGCTTTCAGTTTATATTTCATCTTGTTCACATAAAGAAATAGTTAGATGTCTATTAATTTAGTTATATCCTAAATTGCTTCTTCCTGACTCATTTCTGATTACACATATAAAGGGTACCGACCTGAAATTTGTTATGGGAGTAGTCTGTACTCTCATCTACTGTCATACTGTTATAGAACGTTTCGACATTAAACCATTAGGTGTTACAGCTTCAAAGTGTTGCCACCTTGACACTTTCTTCCCCTTTAGTCATCGAGAACTAACGATCGGCAGAAAACTTCTTAGAGTATTTTTGTCTTAGAATTTTTAAAGGAATAACATGGTAGTCTCCATGGGCCCAAATTTTCTTTCACTCTTTACAGTATTGACAAATATGCATCAGATGATTAGGAGTTTCTATTAAAAATAAAGCTCAATCCATGAACACACGTTTTGGCATTACAAGAGATCTTAATAATATTTACCAAATTTCATTATTTTCCTCTTTTGCTAATCACAATAAGGAGGTTTTGATACCTCCCTAGGTATCAACTAATGAGACATTAAGATTATACTTTCTTTACAGGTTTCAAATTTACATTTACTACTGTCATTTGCTGTATTTTTCTTTCTTCTTTTTAATATGACTATAGTTCTTAAGACTCTTTTTTTTATCTTTCAGTATAAAAATTCTGTGTTACTCATTAGTTATATTCCCACGATTGGAGTTTAATTCTGGCTTGTACGAACGATACATATATTTTATGTTTAATTGGTGGTAATTTCTAATTTTAATCTATGTATAATGTTCATATTGCTGATGGCGTGGTTCGTTTCAGCTAAATGCTTGGAGAATTCTGATGTTGTTGGAGAATTCCACATGTGTTATACTTCTCAAACGTTCCTTCAATATTGTGTTAAGATCCATGATACTTTTAGTATTTCCGATGTAGGGTTCATTCAGAAAGTCAGGTCTTAATACTGGTGAACTGCTCCCTAGCTGTTAATTCGCTGGATTGGGAGCTACTCGCATTAAATATTAAAAAGAACCCTGTCGACTTAAGGTGATTTTTATCATAAGTGTGTGCAATGCAAATGTAAACGAAAATCCTTGATGCGAATATTTGCTTTAGTGTGGTGCCTATTCCGATAATCTAACTTAAATAAGAATAATTTGTAAACAATTGAAAATGTTTCCTTTTATTTTCAACTAATCTTTTGCTTCATTTTTGAATAACAGTTTCTGCTTATATATTTCAGGTTAGTTGACCTGAAATCTGAGGACATAATGACTTTTCAAAAAATAAATCGTTTAAAGCAAAATTATGGTAGTTTAAGAAAATCTTGAACTGCTTATTAGAAAGTAACCTGACATTTGCTTAGCTTTTACTTATTCCCAATTATACCAAGCTTACCTACAATTTTACATGCAAAAATCTGAATGAACGTTAGGACATAAAATTAAAAATTAAATATTTAAACAAACAAACATTTCACAAGAGTCTCTACGTTTTGCTGTTTGATAATAAATATTCAAACAGTAATTTATTTATTTATTTATTTATGCCTTAACGCCTCATTAGCTGATAATTTATGATACCTAGGAACGTATCAGAACTTCCTATTCTTTGATTATTAAACACAAGGAAATAATGGAATGTACTAATCTCATATTCCTTTTTGTTGTCAGAGTGTCACAAGTTCCTTTTTTTCCTTCCTTTATTGCTGTTGTCCAATCTTTATTTATAGATTGATGCGGAATATAAATTGATTTAACACACACTATTTTAAATGGCTTTATGTTTAAGTTTTCACAGTAATACTTCCATAATTTGGTTTGCGTACATTCATATGAAGTTATTAATTGATTTTTTTTCGTGTGTCATTGGTTGTGCCAGGATATCATTCTTAAAGTCAAGTTACTGTTTTAAATTTACTTTGTAAAGTACATTCAAAGACACTTCAGCGGCGAACGAAGACATGTTCCCAAAATAAGCATTCATCTATCAACAATACGTACACTCTTTTGTGAAATTTACTGATATTTGCATTCATTTTGCCTTAAAGAGGTTTAAACGTTTTATTTAAAGTGTATCCTTCGCATCTTCTAATGATAATCAAAAGATCTCTATTTTTCAACTATCATTATAATTATACGTGTATCAAGTTCCACTATCTCTGCTTCGTAAATGGTGTTTACTATATTTACAGGGAAATATACAAAAGGAAAATAAAACGGATTATTCAAGCTAAAGTTCTAACATATATTCTACCTTCAGTGTACATCTTGATATTTTTGTGTTGGAATCAGTTGAAATTACTAAACGTCGTTTAAAATTAGTAGACTACACCTATATTTTTCAGAAACAATTCACGATCAAATTGAAAAAATGGAGAATGAAAAAGTAATTACTTTTAGGTGAAATGTTTCTATGAAATCTTTGATAACTAACAAGTAAACAGTTTCCTTTGTTATCGCTGAATTAACAGAATAGCGTGCTTACCTAAAAGAACACGCAAAGTTAAGGAAGTTAATGATGTTAACAACTGCTGCTATTTTGCGCTTGTTAATGGATTGCTTTATATGGCTATTATTTTACTACTTCTCCTAGAAGTTGAATTTCTGGATTCTGTTTTCACTTCACTTCACTTCGTTAGTTTGACGTGTTTTACATTATAAAGTTGCATTATTTTACGGTTGTCTAAGACAACAGCTTGTCCAAAGCGGAGTTTATTTTAACACCAATTTTCTTGTATATTTTGTTAGTATAGTATCTTGTTCAAGATGGAAACTGTCCAACGCGGAAACGGAGCACAAAAATAGCCGCTAACAGCGTTTAAATGTTCCACAAAGCGGAATATCACTACTATAACAATCAAAGAATAATGTAATATTTCGTGTGTAGAAACTATTATTCATATCCTTTTATTCTGTTGTTGTCGACAAGCAGTGAGCTACGAAGAAAGATGCAGATAGGCTGTTCCTGTAGTTCCGATAATATGTTGCTGTCAACTCTCGGTACCTTTGTTATATTTTTTACGCTCAACCTGATTTGGTCCTTTAGCCTTTTTTTCTATCTTTTTATATCTATATTTAGACATTATTTGGTGCTTAATTAAGTGCGAGACTTTTCAGCTATTAGCAGGTGGAGAAAACATTGGGGTCAATTAATTTTCGTTTGACAGGAATGAGAAAGACGTGCTTCCCAATGTCTGCCACTAAAGAAATCTTGCATAAAGAATGGAATTCTAAAGCACAATAGTGAGAGCATTAATAGATAGGTGAGAGATAGTTAATAGAGAGCGAATTGAAGGACACCAATGTGAGAGTAGCTAAGTTGGGTTTAGTGCTTTCTTGTGTAATTTTGTTCTACGTAATCAGCATTTTATCTTGTTAAAAAAAGCTATGTAGTTTACTGTACGTAGGGGTCAATATTAAATGGCTTCGGATGAATATTAAATGGATCTCTAATGAAATAAAAAGGTAAGGTGATTCCTTTTATAATATTAACAATTTCATCGGACTTGTATGAAACAGAAACTTGTCTAAACCTAGAAAAGAAATCCGATTCCTTTCTATACTGTTTTGGGCAAATTTTACTGTATTTGCCAAGCACTACAACCATGAAGAAAAAACAAAATTTTAAAATTCCGCTTTTAAGAGCTATATGACCAGTAAAATAATTCCCAAGTGTAAATCAACGCACTAAGAATTCCAAGATGGTTGCTGTAACTCATTGAACGATTGTGAAAATCTACTTGACATAAACGAAATAGTTAAATGGTGTAACAATAACTCACTTGAAATTAATGTCAACAAGTGTAATGTAATGTAATTTACAAGACGTCAGACAGCCGTGCATTTCAAATATAAAATTAATAACACGCCTCTACCATACCCCAAAACTATAAAGGATCTAGGTATAATATTTGATTCCAAATTGCTTTTTGATGTACATGTAGACAAAGTTGTTAATGAAGCGTATATAAATCTGATATTAATAATAAAAATGGAAAAGGATTTCAGGAGAATACGCTACCATTATCTGGAATCCAAGTACTGCACATAGCTCAGACAAACTGGAAAAATTCCAAGCAAAATTCCTAAGATTCCTGGTATACAAAGAAACAGGCGTTTATTCGAGAGCTGATAACAAAAAAATATTAAATACAAACTTTAACATGATGAGTCTTGGGAACAGACGTACTCTTCATGAAATGATTTTTTTTTTTACAAAGTGTTTACAAATAGAATAGATTGCATCAATCTGCTCTCAAACTTTCAGATACATGTCCCATCAACCAAAACCAGAACAAAAACTCAGGATTCTTTTATTATCAAAAACCGCGAACAAATATTATGCAAAAGTCACCAACTTGGAGAATGAGCGCAACCTATAATGACATAAGTAAAAGAGTTGAGGAAATTGATTTTCATAACATGAATGTTAAACAAATTCATAACATTGTAAAAAAAAATCTATATGTTGATTGTACTCCTAGCGGTGACAATAATCTAAAATATGGAACATTGTAATTAGGTTTTTCCTGTTGTGTTCTAAATAAATAAATAAGAAAATTAAACCTGCGGTATCGATTATATGACGCAGATCACAAAATATTTAGGCCATGAAGTGAGAAGGGGACAAAGTTCTGTTTTAGTGATCAGCACCTTAGCAAACTACTTTTCTGCTCGGGTGTCTTAGGTCCTATTCCACGTAATCTGTCATTATACCTGCAAGAAATCTTTCAGCCAAGGTTTTGAAGTTTAATTTCATTTTCATAGTAATATCATAACTATGTTTAGTAACATGCGATGAAGATTTCAAACTATTTAAAAGAAAAAAAATATATATTCTGCATTTTAAATACAAATATAATTCTCGTTCAAGTTTTCCGTTGTAAATAACCAGCCATCTAAATGTGATACGAAAAGAAATTAAACTGGTAATAAGACACCAATGGTTAATTGGCAGTTTTATTTTTCGAGAAAGCAAGACACCTGTGCGGAATTCGAAACCACTTGGAATCGGAATCTCTTGCTTGGAAAATTATAATGCTAACACAAGAGCTACTCTGTTCGCTGAAAGGCAAAGGGATTCTAGAACGCCTTGTCCTCGTCTTGCTTCATTGTCCTAATATTTTAGTTCTAATAGGTTCAGTACATCTGATTTGTTTGCTTTAATTTTTTGAGCTGTAATTCTCCAGTTTCTACAATGACACGGAAGGTCAGATCCCAAATCACTTACAGTGAAGTTCTAATGGATACATGCAATGAAATATACATTAGATACAAGTGTGTCAATAGTACGCTATATAACATGAATGTTGCAAAGTGAATGGTATACCTTACGGGTACTTTTTTCTCTCTCTTTTGTCACTTGCTTTTTATATAGTCAACTTGAGTTACAATCTCTCTCATAAAAGTTCCTGTTTTCCAGTTTTGGAACTGTAAGAAAATCAACTTACCAACTGATGGTACTTGTTCCCTTCAAAGTAGTCGCTTCCACTATTAATACAATTCTACCATCTTTCTGAAGGTCATGGAAGCAGACTGAGAAATCTTCCTCTGATAATATCCTAAATGGGCTAAGTTCATCCGTTGAGGCCTTTCGGGTAGTTGCAGATTAGACGACTATTGAGGACATGAGAGTGTTGTATGTTTATGTTTAGAAAGACATTTCTGGACCTTCAGAGCTGTGTGTGGTCTTGCATTATCATGTAACATCCAATGACCAGATGTCCAAAATTCAGGTCGGTGACAACAAATTGCTTCTCGCAAACGTATGGAAACATTGATGTAAAAGGTTTGATTTATTGTTTGTATCACAGGAACATACTCATGCTTGCATCAAGTTTTTTTTTTTTTTTTTTTAGTTTTTTTACCAAATCCTGTCGTAAAATTTTGTAGTAGGCAAGTCGATTGACAGGTTCCTCGTATTACATGCGTGCAGTGACATGGCCGTCATCTTGTATCCTTTAACTGATGTCATTAACATTATCAGCAGTTGCTGCGACTGCCCTGACAGTGACACTCTACCATGAACAACCCTCTTATGTCACTCAAACACATGGTATCGTGATAAGACTTTTTCACACTAAACCTGTTGGTTTACTTGCTGTTCACTTCCACACGCATTCTCACCAATGACCAAGGAAAATTGCGCCACTGTGTTAGCAACGCCCTACCACCGAGCAGAATTTCGAGGATCCACTCATTGTTATTGCCACGAATACACAGAACCCATGACTGAATACAATGAACCAGAACAAATGAAATGTGCTTGATTCTGAGATATAGGCTGACAGTGAGATATATACAGGGTGTTCATGAATAACACGATAAAGTTGGGGATGTGATTATTCACAAAAAAAGAAACATGCGCTTGAAGTCACGTAGCTAAAGGCGCTTGAAGTCACGGAGACCTCGTTACAATTGACGTCATATCTCGATAAATAATGGCGTAAGCGGTGTTTAGCAAATCTCAGTCGAAGTAATACCCAATACATCAATTTGAGCAATGTTTACGATTCATGAATGCAGCTTACAGGGGATTTCTATGCTTTCCCTATTAAACCCTATTTATTCCTTGACAATGAAATCTTTACGTCGATGACCCTATTTATTCCTTGACAATGACAATCAACCTGCGTATACGGCGCCACTCAATAGTAAACATTCTTAAAATTGATGTATTGGGTACTACTTTGATTGTGATTTGCTGAGGCGATATCCCGTACGGCATTAATTGTATAGATATGGCGTCGTTTGTGATGATGCCGCCGTTACTTTGAGCGCCAGTAGCTCCGAAACAACGCACGTTTCGAAATTTCTTTAAATGAACTTTCTTGCTGCTTTGATATGAATAATCATCTCCAGAATTTTGTCGATATTATTAGTTATCACTCTGTACATATACTTATGATTCAAATGCGATATAATAGCAAGAAACTCGGAGTTATTGATCCATATACGGTGCTATAAAGTTTCGATTAAAGAAGATTTGTACACACTGTTTTCAAATTGTGCTAACCGACTTTAGGAATTGTGGGAAGCTATCAAAAATGCGCCCCAAAGGCAGACACATACAGGAATTAGTCACTGAACTACAAGAACGGCTACGAAATTTAATTTTTTTCTGAAATATTATTTCTTTAAAATTATGCTCCTTGTTTCTAACGTAATATTAGCGTTAGAAATATGAAGATGGCCAAGATGGTAAAATTCTTCTATCTTCTGTCACCTAGAATTTCGTCAGCACAGGACTATCGATCGAAATACACTTTTAGCAGCACCTAAAAAACCCGTAACGTTAAAATTGCGTTAGAAATTTGGAGAAAATAAAATTTTTCATGTTTCATCAGCTACTTTTGTGTACATTTTTGTGTATATTATATAACGTTATTTTCGCTTTTAAATGGGTCTACTTTCTGTGAGCGCTTCTCCATAGCTTGCCTTGTAAAACTTTGAAGGTAATATTTAAATAAACAACTTTAAAAAGCTCAAATATCACGTTATCTGAAACATCTTTTAGGTTACCTTCATATTTTGTCATATACCCTCATCACATACATTGTCAAGGAAATGGAAACAGTGATGGTGATCAAACTTTTAACAACCTTGAAATGCATTTCCTGTCAGATGTGAGGACAGACGTATATAATATCCGCAAAACAGCACGAGTGAAAGAAAAACAACAGTGTGGAAACATAAACGTGAGAACAGAAATTACAGCTGCTGAAGAGAAAGTGTTCTCATCTCCAGGGAAAATAAACTTCAGTCTTGGTACTAGTACTAGGGAGCACCGAAATATGCTTGCTTCGGGGCCATATATACAGTCGATTAAGGCAAACACAGAATGAACTATGTGTATATGAACTATAGCATTTCTTATAATTTAAACTTCTTACGTAAGTTCCATGCTGAGAGGTATAATCTAAATCTTATAAGCCATCATTACCTTCGGAACTTCAGTAGAACATGCTGCTTTCTCTTTTTTCTATATATATTACTTTCCATTTCCTTCTTTTTCTTCTATATATAAGTACTTTCCATTTCCTAATTCGTGTTACTACAGTCTTCTGTCCTATAGAGTCATAATTTCCTCCTCTTCTTCATACCTTACAGCACCATTTTTCTGAGCGCCAGTTGAATCGGCATGCAAAAAGGCGATATGTGATAAAAGCAAAATTTTACAGGAAACCCAAAAGAGTGACTAGGTCTTACAAATGTGAATGTGAAAAAAAAAAGACTTTTTATTCTTACATTTGCTGGGTAATAACAATAGGTTTGTGTTTAGCACACAAATGCATTTAAATTTTGTTTACATATAACCTTTTGACAAATTATCATCTTTTCTGTCTAGTACTGTAGTAATTGTGGTAACAGTAATTGCTGTCTACCCTAGTAATTGCTGTCAAACACCTTGTCTGCATAATAAATAATCAATTCTGACTGAGGTATTTCCATGGTTTTTCCTCAGTTTCAGCAAGCGAATTGCCGGGCTGGTATCTTTCTTTAACTTGGGCTCTGGCCAACTCCTTCCCGCATCATTTCTCCTACCTTATTCCGATCTGAGCCACATACGACTAAAGACCATAAACAAATTCAATTTCAAATAAAAAGTAATTAGAATCAACCATAAATAATTCAAGGTATCAACTATGATGATCCATTTACAATTACAATACAAAATATAAAAAGAAAATGAACCATTATTGCATCTTTACATATTGCAATGAAGATTGTTTTGTCAGTGCAAACACGTTAAATACTGGTGTGGTGTGTTATTAATTTTCATCCATTTCCATTTCCTGATTTTACTTTGTGAATGTTGTTAGGCCACAATAAAAGTTCCATGTAAAAGTATATCACTGCAACATAGTTTAACACTTAATTTAATGTCAAACATTTTCCTCATTCCTATCAAAATTCTAGTTTTGTAAGCTTATTGCGTTGACAGTCGGATGACTAAAGCACGACCTTTCAATGTAAATATATTTGATAGCATGACATCAATATAAAAGCTTGCATTAACCTTCCCCGCCATATTGGCATCATGAAACAGATAATTGAATTTACGTACTTGAAGGAACACTTTTTCAGCTTCTAAACTATTTCTACCATGTTAAGATGTCTATAATAGACAATTTTGCTGTGGGCTATCGTGATGCAAAAATTATTTCTTCCCCAGAAATTGGTATCACAGAAGCTAATTAGCATTTGATGATTTTAGCAATAAATCTCGACAGTGTTCTACAGTGTAGATTCTGTACATTCGTCTTACTAGTCTTATAATCTGTCCAAAGACCCTATCACAGGGTAGGAATGAATGTCCATCGATCGAGAGGTATTCACTAATATTTTTGAATATTTCTAGTTCGACTAGGACCAGTAACATTCGCAGTAACGTGTGATTCCCGTTCTGTCCGCCACAACCATCTCTAAAGATGATTAGATGTTCAGGACCTTCAGTGTTATGTCCGTTAAAGTAATCTGAAAGAAACTTGCATACCTCATTACGAACTTTTTTGTTTATACCTTGATGACACAAAACCAGTTCTGCTTTAGTAGTATTTCAAGAGATTCCTTAAGTATATGAAGTGCAATATGTTTCCCATATCTTACTGTGATACCTTACGCTTTCTTTTTTCAAAATGCTACATGGCATTGAATCTGCGTAACGAGTAGTGTCCCACAAGTATTTTTTTTTAACTCGCAGCAATTACCAGGAACATCAAACAGCGTGGCTCTACGAACAGAGCTGAAACCGGGTCACTCTTGGTTACCCGGTGACCTGGCCTGGCCTGAACATAGGTGACGCAGCGACCCAGTCTGAAATGTGATCCGATTGTGCCGGTAAACCGATTGACCCGGTCTGGGAAACTATTTCAGCATCGTATTTTTCGTGCTCTGGGGGTAACATCTCCGGTCCTGGTCACCCCTGAAAGAATCACAGTTGAAACGCAAGGAAATAATTTAAAACGCTGCTTTGTCCTCTGGGATTTGAATCGAGTCAGGCTGGATCCGAAACAGACCCGGTAACGTCCTAAAGTTGACCAGAATGAGCTGATTGGCCCGGTGATCCGTTTTAGCTCTGCTTTACGAATTGTGCATAAAGGAGACATGTGCTGTACATGTCACTTTGGTACATCATTCATGAACTGTGTACCCTTTTTTACCCACAAGGAACACCGTAATATGTCTTCTTTTGATACAGGTTGTATCTACCCTATATGAGCTGATTGCCGCACAAATGTCAATTTTTCAAAATTTGTCACGTATCACCTTTTGTTATATGACGATTAAATTAACGATGTCGCGTCTAGAATTGATGTACGTTTTTCTATAGCACTATTTTGACTAGTACACAATAATATTGTAATTCCTATCTGATTTAGCTCCCTTTGCGAAATCAATGCATAATATTCGCTTCCTAAGCTAGTTTTGCTGCTAGCTTTTAGTTACAGCTACATTTGGATTATAGAAGATGACCCTTAGAAACAGCTTTCTGAAGTGCCACCAGAGGTGTTGTTTTGATTCTTGAAAGTGGAATTCTTTGGCCTACATTTATTCTCCTGATTAAGGTTTCAGTTTCTCTTTCCTTTTATTAAAAAAACAACGGGCGAATCCTTACCCGAAGGAAGTTATGCTTACTGATGGACGCTTTTCTTTCAATTTGGGCAAGATATACATTTTCAATGAATACAGAAGTACAGAATAATAGACCTGGTCAGAATGCTTGCTGATGTGTAAATGTCAAAATTATTTTTGGTTCACAAATTCTTTTCTTTTGATCGACGATGATGAGTTAATGACATTCTAGGAAAATTGCATGGTGTCGCATTTCAGAAAACTCTCTTAGCCCTACGACTTGGCATTCTCAAGTTTTTTCAATTATTTGCAACATAAACTGATTAGTCAGCGAACATTTACGTGTACTTTCCGTTTTAAATAGTCTGTCGACTCAACATCAGATTTATTGTAATTTAAGTGACATAAGCAGTGAGATAAGATACTCACTTCTTTGATTCAATTATAATTACTGCTTTGTGCTTTATTAGTCGAAACTTCAAGCTTAAACGTCTATAAAATTGATACGAACTGAAACAGCAATTAAGTATCAAATATGAATGTCAAAAAAACGTTTCACTAATGAGTATCTCCTTTAATTGACTGTTGCTAGGCAATCAAAGACTTCACATGAGCACTTAATCTTGTAATGATTGTTTGCTTCAATGTAATGCAAATTTCAAATCATTGTGTTAAAAAAATTTCAGTTAATTCTACGTGGATTTGTTTCACGGTGGAGGCACAAGTTCCTATGTGAACCATGTTTACAAATTAAAATTAAATGGAGACGCTACTAAAAATTTCATGTACAAATATGATATCTTACCACCAAGTTATAACGTCTCATTATTGTTCTCTGAACAAATTAAACTTCTCATTATACGGTTTTTCAAATTATATATTGATGACTTCAAGTTGTTAAACCTTATAAGGACACATTTAATTTATTAAGTAATTATAATTGGATCGTGAATCGTCGTTTTGTGACGCTAGGGGATATATTGATTCTTGTAAGCTTTGCAATAAAAAGAAGAAGAAGACGAGGAAAAGGAAAAATAATAAGAAATAATAATGCACTACATCAGGGGCCAACCTTTTTCTGTCAGTGGGCCAAATCAGCTAAGCAGGAAAAGAGCTAGGGCCGCATTACAAAGGATCAATTCAAAAGTAATACAGTAATTTTCACACAGTAATTATTTTGCATGTTGTATCACTAAGAAGAAATTGAATACATTATAGTGAGTACACGTCTGTATAATATTCAAGAACCAAATTACCTCTTGTTTTAAATAATTTTCTTTTAGATCCAATGTAGAAAATAGCAACGGTAATCTTGTGTTTCTTTCGAGGGCAGTCAAACTCGCTACGCGGGCCGTAAATTGGAAACCCTTGCATTACATGATAGCCCTCCCCGTGCGTGGTTGTTGAACCATCTCCCAGCGGCCTTCAACTTTAATTAACTAGCTAACTCTATGGCTTACGGAACTCGCAAGTTCATTGCCGCAGTAACAAACGTTCACCATTGGATTCTATCCCAGGGAACATCAAGCCAGTTTTCATCTTGAACATCTATCTCTCGAAGATATCTTCTAATAGTGTTGTCCCAACGACGCTATGTCTCCCCAGCGGCCTCTTTCCCTCTAGCTTAAAAACCACGATAGAACACAATCTGCGTCCCCCCAGCCGAGCTACATGGCCTGCTCATCTTAGCCTTCGTGAGTTCATTATTCTTATAATGTCGGCTGAATCATATAGTCTGTGAAGTTCTTCATTATGCAGTCTCCTACATTCTTCGGTCAGCTCGTCCCGTATACCTTTCTCAAAACCTTATTTTCAAACACACGTAATTTATGTTCAGTTCCCAGAGGCATATTCCAACCTTCGCAACCGTAAAGTATTAACTGCAGAATAACCGTTCTGTAAATTTTTAATTTCAACTTTCACGGCTTATTTTCTTTCGTTTTTTTTCCCAACACGTTTTCTTCCTACGCCCTTCACAGTATCACGAAATGCCTCCAACATCTCATTCACATAAATTTCATTATTATTGCTAATGTCATCTTCATTATTACTCATGTCGGCTAAGATTTCGGCCGTATTTGAAATTTCGATTTGGTAATCTGCATTTACTCCTTCGTTATCTAATCGTTTTACTTAGAATTCCCGTTGTTTTGGTCCTTTGATTTCCCTGTTCGCGATGAACACCTTTTCCTTCACTTTTGTGTTCACTAACTGATGGCTGGTGTCACCTTCCGGTCCTTTGTACGCCCTAACGTCCATTATTTTGGAATGTCTTCGTCTATTTACTAATACGTAATTAATCTGGTTGTGTGTTTTGTCACCCTGAGATATCCATGTGTATTTGTGTACATATCTGTGTTCGAAGTACGTACTCCTTACTATTACATCTTACGAAATCGCGAAGGTCTTTCTCCACTTTTGTTGTCCTCTTTGTGTAGACTTGATTTCCTTCTAGTACGTCTAAAACTTTCTTCCCTGTCTACCTTTACGTTGAAATTTCCCAACACAATTTTCGCATTATACTTCGGTAATCGTTCAAACAACCTATCTAACTCATTGTAAGATGCATCTTTGACGTTTCATCAGATTCGTTGGTCGGAGTATCGACATTTATTAAAACTATGCTGCATCCCCGCAGTAGGAAGTGTATTTGCCCTGTCGAATGCTATCTTGACCCTCCCATCGGACTTCCTGTATCGCTAGTATGTCCATCCCTCACTTCTGTCTCGCGTAGTACCGTCCGAAGAGCACCCGTTTGGTATATATTTCGTGCATTTCACGTTCCTATCATAATGTCGTTCTTAACTCTGTTATTGTAGCACCCTGAAACCACTACAGTAATACGAAACGAAACACCACAAGTGGGTTCAGAAACGAAAAGCGAGAATATCTGACGCAGAAAATTCCGGAGATAGAGGCAAACGGCAATACAAATAACATACGAGATCTATACAAAGGGGTACGTCGTTAAGAAAAGGTTACCAGCCGAGGTTAGGAATGATTAGAAATGAACGTGGAGATCTTCAGGCAGATCCGACTAAAATTATCTATGTGTGGAAAAGTTATTTCGACAAACTTCTTAATGCACACACCGGGGAACAAACAGAGGAATTTGAAATCCATACCGCAGAACCGTGGATTCCAGAACCTAGCGAGATTGAGATCGAAATGTCAGTAAAGAAGTTGAAAAAATTCAAACAACCAGGAATAAACAATATTCCAGTTGAATTAATTAAAGCGGGAGGAACGGCACTAATCAAGGAACTACATAAATTGATAAAAAAAACCTTTGTTATTATATGAGCCAGTCTAGTAACTATGGACTTCGGCCCGTCACCATTCGCCGTTAGCTGTTAAGTGTTAAAATCCACACTCATGTCCCTGCCGGGACTTGAACCTGGGACCTTCGAGCTGATGGCCTACCGCCGCAGACCGCTCGGCACATAAATTGATAAGTGCTATATGGAGCAAGGAGAAGCTTGCAAAGGAATGGAAAGCCTCAATAATAGTTCCGATTTATAAAAAAAGGTGATAAATCGGACTGTAATAATTACCGCAGAATCTCGTTACTTCCAACCTGTTATAAAGTATTAAGAAATATTCTGTTAACATTTCTAAGTGTATACATAGATGAATAATTGGAGATCACCAATGTGGATTTAGAAGAAATAGATCCACGTTGGACCAGATTTTCGCCTTGAGACAAATTTAGGAGAAGAACTGGGAATACAATGGGACGGTTCACCAGCTATTCATTGATTTTAAGAAAGCATATGATTCTATCAAAAGGGAAAAGTTATACAGTATCCTGATACGATTTAGAATTCCGAGAAAACTGGTTCAACTAGTGAAGATGTGTCTTAGCGAGCCCATAAGCAGAGTACGGATAGGTAATAAATAATAAATAATATGTCAGATAGTTTCAAGATTCGCAACGGATTGAAACAAGGCGATGCCTTATCACCACTACTGTTTAACTTCGCGTTAGAATATGCGATTTTAAAAATTAAAGGGGACAAAAAGGGACTATCATTGAATGGTTCGAATCAACTGTTCGTATACGCGGATGATGTAGATTTAATAGGGGACGATATAGATGCACTACAAGGCAACACAGATGCCTTAGTAGAAGCGTGCTATGAGATAGGTCTATAGGTAAACATAGATAAAACAAAATACATTATAACAAGCCGAAACACAGAGAACGAAGGAAATATAAACATAAGAATTAGGGATGAGGTCATAGAGAAAGTAAACAAATTTAAATACTTGGGAGCATACGTAACAAGCAAAAATGAGGTCACGGAAGAAATAAACAGTCGCTTAGTATCGGGGAACGCATGTTTCTATTCAGTCCAAAAACTTCTAACATCACGATTAATATCAAGGAAATTGAAATTGAAAATATACAGAACGGTTATTCTGCTGGTAATACTTTACGGTTGCGAAAGTTGGAGTACGACCCCAGCAAATGAACATAAATTAAGTGTGTTTGAAACTAAGGTCTTGAGAAAGATATACGAGCCGAAACGGGACGTGATGACTGCAGAATGGAGGAGACTGCATAATGAAGAACTCCACGGACTGTACAATTCACCAGATGTTGTAAAAATAATGAAATCGCGACTACTAAGGTGGGCAGGCCATGTAGCTCGGATGGTGGAAAACGAATATTATATTCTATCCTGGTTGGAAGGCCGGATGGAAGGAGACCATTGGGAAGACCGAGACGTCGTTCGAAGGATAATATTAGAAGAGATCTTCGAGAAATAGGTGTTCGTAATGAAGACTTTCGTGATGTTGCCCAGGATTGAATCCAATGGCGAACGTTTGTTACTGCGGCGATGAACTTGCGAGTTCCATAAGCAGTAGAGTTAGTTAGTTAATATGCTTCTTTCTGATAATGGATTTCCTTGTTCTGTCCTATCCTGTCCTGTCATCTTTGATTACCTGCTCCCCGTACTCTTAAATTATAATTTAATCTGATAAAACAATATAAAACAATATAAAACAATAAGTATAGAGTAGGGGTGGGTGACTCTGAACCCTATCGCAAATTAGTGTTTGTCACACACGCTATGTAACATATGTTTAGTCCATAAAGCTTTGTTCCTCCTGCACAATCATTCAGGTCTCAACACACAAAGGTGTGAGAAATTATAATCGCTTTTTAACTTTTTTTATGACATAAATACTGAACATATATCATAATCCAGAGTCACCTGAAAGTGGAGTTTGACTGAACACGTGTAGGATAACCCTGAATGGTCTAACTAAAGTAATATTATTACTATTCTTACACTAAAACTTGAGAATAAATATTGATAATTATTACTAGTAACAAAATAAAAGAAGGATATGTTATAAAACTCTAAGGATAATACAATACACAAAGTGAGCAACATCTCAGAGAAATATGGCAATTGAAATGTTCAAATACATCTTCAACTTGATATTCCCTATCCATAAAGTTTCACACATCATACATTTGAATTTTTCTTCTCTTAACCCACATATAGCACATGAAACCACACTTTACATGCATGCCCCTGCATCCACTCAGAAATCTTTGAAGAAGTGCCTTCATAGAATGAACGACCACAAAATCTACAATTGTAATTATTCCCACTAACGTCTTTGACCTGGCACTCTTTCTTTTTCTTATGAAGACCAATACTCTTGACAATCTGGAAAAGTAAGAATAGCAGCAGGTTGTCGCTGTCTCATTCTCTTTTCTGTAGTTTTAGCTTTTCGCATTGGAACAATCTCTTCCAAAGAATGCTTTGCGTTGTGCTCATGTCTCTTCTCAGTGCATTGCAAAGCAGTTTTGTTATCTGTGTTAGCATTTCTGCTGGCCACTCACAAGAACCTCCTCGCGTTATATTATTAATAAATTATCATGCACATGCTCAGGTATTACGTCGGGATTAATAGCGAAATTGCACATGCCTTAAAACCATGGCAAGCGTTTCCAATTGTCTCTGTCCTGACCCATCTTTTGCTAAAAGAATGTACTATAAAAATGCATGTCAAACTCGTATCTAGTTAGTTATCTTCCACTATTGGATCGAGCTCGTGTACAACATTGAAATCACGAACTTTAAAGGATTTAAAAACACGGTGTACCTTTCGGAATTCCATATTTTCTCCACGCCTCGGATAATATCCAACAGCTTTCACTTATGTGTCTTAGAAAGAGTCCATTGCTGCTACCGTTCATTGTCTGCGCTTAGAACACCCGTCAACCCTCGTGTAAATTCTTGATATCTAATAAATGAGGTAACATATCTAAGTTGGATTCCAGACTTTTATTTCTACCTTTCAGAGTCCCCCCATGATTGTTGTTCAGAGTTACCCCACTACTCAAAGTTTCAAAGAACTTCCTTTGATAGCCGGTGTATAGTTCACATATGCTTAAACATAGCATCAACATATGGTCTTGATATCACACTAACGTACGATGAAAATGGCATAAAGATTACACAAAATAAATAATTAAACCTTACATATACATACCTAATGCACATTTGCAGAAACTATTCTACAGACAAATTATCAAGTTATAAAATCTCCACTAGAGTCAGGACTGGCGCTGCGAACGCGTCGCCACTTGAAAGTTGGCCGGGAGTACGCTCGTATGGCAAAACAGCACGTATTGTCAGCTGTTATACTTCGCTCTTTGGCATTGTTTGTTAATAGTAGTTTGTATTTGAGAAGAAAACGCCGGTCTCCTGTGCAGCTTATAGCTGTTCTGAGAGATTTAAGAAAGGAAGTAATGTATCGTTTCAGAAATAAATGATCATTTAATATTATTCCGTGAAAAATATTTCATTATGTAAGACGCTGTTCCGTGCAGTTTATGTCTGTGCTAGAAATATAAAATAAAACACATATCTTTGATTAGAATTATTTGATGCAAAGGTATTTCATCGTGTTAGATCCATAGTTATAAAACTGTCCCTCAATGCAAAAGGGAATAAAAATGTCCATAAAAATAAGTATTCTTACATTCAGAAATACTGGATCGTTTTCATTTAGGTCTATTGGAAATAACGTGGTTATATTCGTGTAGAAAAAAGATAATTACATCTATCTATTTAAAATTTAAATAGTTGTAAGCCCATAATATGCGGTTGAATTTTATGGCCATTAAGCACCTAAGGCTCAGGCCGGGATAGGGGAGGGGAAAGGATTCGGGAAGATGTCAGCCAGGCCCTATGTTGAAGGTGACATTCCTGCATTTGCCTGGTGTGCCTGAGGAAAAACCTAAGTTAGGATGGTCGGCCGCTGCAATCGAACCCACGACCTCCCGAATGCTACGCCAATGCTCTATCACCGAGCTATGGCGGCTCGGTAAGGCGCTGTTGAAAAGACTTGTTAGATTAGTAAGAACAATGATGATGATGATGATGATGGGTGTTCTACCCGAAGGCAGGACTTGACCTGAAGGTCCCAGAGCTAAGTGAACCTAATGGGGATTTGCAATTACCTCCCATCGCATAAAGATGCCGTCCTAACTGAACGTGGGTTCCGAACAACTTGTGTCCCCGCCGGGAATCGAACCAGGCACACCTTGATTACAATAGAAACATAAATATAACATAACAAAACTAGATATAAGAAACACATCTTATCGGTTATCTTGGTCGGCAATAGGAAGACTCGTGAATTCTATATACCTAAAGTCGGGCACAATAATATACTTAATGCATATGACTATTCGTATTGTTTATGATATAAAGTTAAAACAGAACATTTGAAAAGCTAGAAAAAAAATGTTATTTTTAATAGTTTTAAGACAAAGACTTTTACCCTAAATTTAAAGACACTCTTCTTCATTCTCAAATAACATTGCCGACACCTTTTAAGCCAACCAGGGGAGTCAGATCTTTTTATTTGGTGATCTATATAATGTCACTTTCGAAAGCTGGTAAAACTTAAATATAAAGTTAAAGCTGTCTGAAAACTAGAGATAATTTTTATATACAATTTTTTAATGGCATACGTCTTGTTTCAATGATATTTATGTGAAAATTAGTGTGTGTCCGTCTACCGGTGCCCTTACTCTATTTTCAATTTTATAATTTTTATGATTTATGCAAGTACACAGTTGGTTGTATATAATTACAGTATCAGCGAATTGTGTGTGTAATACTCAAGTCACTTGCGATAGATTCCTAATGTTGTATAATAGTTTTAAATGTATCTCTGATGTCTTTTTTGAAATGAGTTATGTGGCTTTAAGTATCAACATCCTGTTGTTTTAACAAAATAATCTTTGAGAACAAAAATCATATATATCAAGAATGTTTTATATAAGTGATTTTTACCTTAAATTATACCTTATGTTTTTAACTTAACTAAGGTAAACTCTAATGCGAATTCTCAATTGTTTTCATTCATGAAAAGATCGTGCGTGGTACATACAATACTTCAGCAGACGGTAGCTGTCTTTTACCAAACAAGCGGTGAAACAAATGAATGTTCAATTTGCGCCCCGCTGACTTAAAAACCACGTAGACTGTGGAGCCAGCTTTGACTCTTGTGGAGATTTTATAACTCTACGGTTTCAGTTCATTAGCAGACCAAATGCTTTCTATGCTTTCGACAGGGACGACAAACACAAAAGCTTACTTATGTCCGTCTGTTCACAGTCTTCTACCCCTACTCTACTATATTCCTCCAGTAAAGCCATAGTCAACAATAATTTGTTTATTTACTTATGTTAAAAAACTGATTGTTTTGCCGCGCTTTGCCTTGGCGACCCCGGCACCATGCCGTGTTGTTATGCTACTACTCCCCATAGCTTATACTATAAACATATAGTATTTGCCTCTGGTGCTAGGGGTCGTCGGATCGATCCCTGCTCATGCCATGTGGGCTTTGTGGTGGACAAACACCGTGTGCTTGGGTTTTCTCGGGGTTCTCCGTTTCCTCCCACTTTCTTCATTCCACCAATTCATCCATCATCATACATCCGGTCTGAGCTAAAGTTACCTAAATTACTTAAAATGAAATTCAAATTATAGTATTTGTACTTGTTATGGGCTACAAAAATCGTGGTGATAGTATATATGAATGTAACTTACCTATGTTCAGGATCCTACAACTTTTCTAATAATTCACTTTCCTTTCGCAGTATTATTCCACAAGAGGGAATTAAAGCGTTTCCTACGATGAAGCTTCAATTGTGTGAGGAGAAATCAGACGAATTAAAGAAGGCACTTAACGTTGACGATCCTAAAAAGGTAAGAACAGTTAAATGTCTTAGTTCTTTGAGATGTATTTGTACTATGCTAAGGAGAAAAGTTTGCTTTGAAATCCAGAACTATTTATTTATAAGTCTCACTGATAACTCATATGCCAAAGATGTTGTTTGGCTTTCAGAATCTATTCAATACACTAATACAAGCTGATAAAAAAGCTATGACTATAAATTGGAACAAGTGAATTCCTCAAAAAAAGAAACATGAAATAAGTTCATGTGAAGAAATCTCGAAACATAAGTAGTTTGGAGTCAGACACACTAAATGTCGTGAGGTATCAGGCACGTACCCAGAATTTGGTTTTGGGAGAGGTCCAAGGGCTTCCGGAGGGGTCCATGGTGTGTCCGGACATGGAATGTATATTAAATATGTATAATTACGCCTGAAATTATACTATTTCCCCATAAAACTCTGAGCTGGAGGAAGGTTCGGACCCACCTCCTAAATACGTACCTCTGAGGTATCATTACAAATGACGTAATATCTGGACATGTAGTTTCAGGAAATCACGATCAAACTTGTACCAAATAAATGTATTTGAGCATAGTTTAAGATTGGAGAATGCAGCTTAAAACGGATTTTTAAATCATTGGATGAGATTTTAATTGTGACTTGCCAAGCCGGTACATTTTACGTCATTATTTATAGAGATATTATGCCATTTGTGAAGGTCCCGCGCGACATTTAGCTCTGACTTTTGAAACACCCTGTATATATTCAACTCTGTATATTGGAATGAATATGAGCGATTGATTCAAACCAAATGATGGTTTTCAACTTGTGAAACGTTGTTTTCTTCACAACGAAAATTCATAAACGATTCAGCGAATGATTTACCACAAATTGATCTTTCTGACTGTCACGAATAACGTCAACTTAATGTAGTGTTTGATGTGAAGAGAAGAAAGGAAAAAGCTTGTGTTCAATTGCTTATCCCTAGACAATGTAGAGTGAAAACTAGCTTGCGATACATTTTAGAATGTACTGACAGAAAGTATTGGGAGTACGGAAGTATCATCGACGAAACAAATCCCACTTTCTCTGTTTAAACATAACAGCTGCTTCCCTTCCCCTTTTACGAATATGCGAAGAGTCAATATACGGAGTTGTGTTACACGAAATAGCTCTAAGCGTTCTTCTGTAGTCATAATTTAGGTCATCAAACTAGATTCTTGCTTCAAACACAAGTCTTTTTTTATTTTTATTTGATGATTATGCGTTTATATATATTGCACAGTTCCAGCAGAATTGTAAGTTGGGACCCGGAAACGGAAAGAACATGAAAGAAACGGGAACTATAAAAAATAATTATGCTAGGTGATCGGGAAGATGAAAAAAAAAATAATTAAGAAAGGATTTTAAAAAACATGCTTTTTAAGATGGACTAAAAAGTAAAAATAATAAATTGCATTAATCTTATGAATCGGAAAATAAGAGCGTGGGTGCGTTATATATTACGATTTTATGATAATGTAAGCAAGAGCACCCACGCTTTTATATCCCGATTCATAAGATTAATTCAATTTATTATTATTTTTTTTAGTTTTCAGTCCATTTTAATAAAGCGTGTTTTAAAAAAAAATCTTTTTAATTATTTTTAATGTATAATAGATTATTATTAAACTCCCTGGAAGATATGCAACCCAAACTTCACACAATAGATGCGGCGTTCTGTGCATTTAAGGATAATTTTCAATTATTTTATTAATTAATTAATTACAGTTAACTGGATCATTCTATCGTATATCTAATGATTGAATATTGTATTGCCATCGGAAGTAAGCAAGTTTACAAAATTTGAAAGAAATCTGATGATGGAAAGTGAGTTAAAAATCAATTACAAGATTTGTACCAGAGGTGATTACAGACCAAGTTAATATAAAGCGTGTAATTAGATACGTTTCTATTAGTTTTCTTTCGTAATAGTTGCTGAAATGTTGTCTTAATTACAATATTACAATATGATGTCTCAATGTTTGCATCTTTGGTATTAGTGATGAATCAAAGAAGCTAACCCGCTGGGAAAATTCCCCTTTGTAGTAGATTCAAAATTTTCCCTTGAGACCAAGCAAAGAGTCCCAGAAAAGACGATGTGCATTGGCACATTGCGGCAGGTCCTTTCTAACGAACTTAGTTTGCTATATATAGGCATCTAACTTACGTGGAGAAGTCCGCTTTCAGCAAAAACCCAAACATTTGCTCTAAATTAACTTTCGACTCATTTATTACGGCATATTTAACTTATTTTTCTATGAAAATGGTACATTATGTTAAAGTAAAACAAAGGACTGACCTTGAAAAATGAATTGTGAGTAAAGAACACATTTTAGATTCTGATCCACGAAATTTACTGTGGAAATTAACTTTCGCCCCGTTTTTACTTTATTTTTCTACGAAAGTGTTATATGATGTAACCTTGCTTTCAGCAAATAGTGACCCACTCCTTATGGTTAAGATGACTTTGGATCGAGAATGAGTAGGAACGTTGGTTCGAATACCGAGGCCGACCATCTGACTGAGGTTCTCCAGGGCTTCCTTCAGTTTCACAGGCGAATGCCGGTATGTAACCTTCAGTAAGCTTCAGCCGCTGTATCACCCATTCTCTCCTCCACCCTATCCCAGAACTACCCAGAAATAGCTGAAGCCCATGAATAAATTAAAATTCAGTAAGTAATGGTCCCAGTCTGTCAGCTCTATGCTTGTAAATATGTATGCATTGACACTTTGTTTTTGCACACTAGTATATGTCAGTTGCTGAAATTTAAAGAATACCTGACATTCTGGCTTTGAGATTTTCTTTTTCCGTCCTCAGGATCCCTTAAAGACCTTCTCCATAAGCTACTGCAAGTAATTCACAGCGTTTGTAATCCATGCCAGAAAACTTACTGAAAATTTCAGCCCGTTCTCCTTGTGAAACACACTCAAAATATTTTTTATTACACCCACAATTTCTCCAATCGTTTGGTTCTCACTAGTTTTCTTGAATAGTTTATATATTCTAAGCCTTTGCTCCCACTTCTTTTAATTACTTCCCGCTTATACTCTACTTTTTTTTTTTTTTTTTTTTGTTTACATCTTTTCTGTGTTTTCTATTTCCTTCAACAGAAACAAAAACCTCACTTAACTCCATGGTAGGCGTTCTTAACTGTCAGCTGAGCAATATGGGGTGTTATAGGGTCTCGTCGACGCAAAAAGCGGACATCTCTCGGAGAGTTTCGGTTTATGCTTAAAATATCAAATCGGGTACCACAATATAGTATAGGTTCCCATAAAGTTTTCTTTAAAAAGCGGAATATTTCCAAATTTGTCCTTGAAAATCGGGACATTTTGTAAACAGATGGGACACTAACATTAGGAAAAGAATCTGTTTCATATTATATGTTGCATGGTACTGATATAAAAATGTCATGTGGTTAACAACGTCTGGCGGTCGCCTACACATTTTAGAGTTACGTAAATGATATTCTGCATTTTCATCTAGGCCCTAGCCTACTCCATTTCATAAAGAGAAATTCTCTTCTAATATTTATGCTGCACTTACGTTTCGCCATAACGCAGCTGGAAAACGATCAGTTTATGCAGGAGCCAGTAGTACTGCGAAGTCCACAAATTATAGCAAATATAACATTCCTATATTTGCAATCGGAAGTTGAACGTAGCGGAACAGGAAGTTGATACAGTAACGTCTTGCCATATAAACCTATATACTAAATGCAGCCCGAAATCCGGAAATTTCGAGCTTGCCTGTCCCCCACTTTGTTCTTGTTAACTGCCATGTGAAACTAAGTTATTGTTTCTTATTATGTTATGAGTCAATGTGGTTTGATACGCGTTGTGTTGAAATGACTTATGAAATTGAAGGA
Organism: Lepisma saccharinum; assembly: GCA_022664845.1. Taxonomy (NCBI): domain Eukaryota; kingdom Metazoa; phylum Arthropoda; class Insecta; order Zygentoma; family Lepismatidae; genus Lepisma; species Lepisma saccharinum. Next base: position 56,179 of record JAGDQP010009529.1, read on the forward strand.
GAGTGAAAAAGCGGGGCAATTAGTGAAAAGTCGGGACAACAGGATATTTTATAATAAAAACGGAACTGTCCCGCGAAAATGGGACGAATGATAGCCCTACAGTACAAAGGTTTTGGAGAGGTTTCAGATGAACGATTTCAGTCTAAAATGATAGTTCTACCTTCCCAGTAAGGTATATACACAATTCAAAATCTCAAAAATGTGGAGAAAATGTCCGGTTTCTGAAATAAATTATTCATTTATACATAAAATTTTAACATATTTCTCGAGACTTAGTGACTACGGTAAGAAATAACAATCCATTAAAAGCCTATGGCACTCACCGATATTGCAATATTGCTTCAAGAGAAGAGGACGAAAGGAGACCAAGATTTCACGTGATGAGCTTTAGTAGGTCAATGGCCTTTGTCACGTCTTTATGTCTTCAAGCAGTATGTGGAATGAAGAATATTTTTTTTCCTTCTTTTCTATAGGCTATTAGAAAGAAGCACTACGGTGGTGTAATGAGAAAGACTGCTTCCTGCGACTCGCCGCTGCGGAAACAATGGATATTCAAGCTATGCTTACGTCTGCCACTGACAGATTTTTCAGGCTTCGTTCCTCAGTCCCACCAGGCGAATACCTCGGTAATAAGAGGCACTGGTCGTTTCCACATACATCCCCTTGATGTTAACGCATACGGAAGAACGCCTTTTCTTACAATAGACTTAGGCTATAGATGCTACAACAGCCGTGATATTCGATTCAATGTTATTTTTAATATTAGGTAACCACACGTTAAGAAATTAATATTTTGCAGTAAAGAAACAAATTTTTAAATCAGAATAATTCCATATTCTGTGGCTTCGAAAAAACTGTCATGCCGAATATTCAACAACCAGTAATAATATTATATCGCGCAAGCAATATCTAATTGCAACATATTCTACTGAAGTTTGTCACATCGGATTTTATGATTCCTTAATACTAGTGAAACAGGTATAAAGGCAATACAACATTGTTAAAGAACAACATACTGTAGCTTATGCATTCTGATCGAAACAAATCAATTTTCTTTACGGCTAACTTGTAAGTCATATCAAATTGAACACTACAATGAGTGCAAATTTCCAAGAGAAAACCGTAAATCGAAGTACATGGAAATAAAGTAACGCTCCTCTGTTTTCCTTCCACGCAGTTAATTACTAACGACTTCCACATTCTTTTACGTCATCAAGGTTTAGAAAAAACTCTGGGTAATTATGTTCAGCACACTTTCAGACGTTCTGAATGCTAAATATGTATCTCAACTTCTACTCAAAGTATAAATTCTTATTAGCTATCTGACAGTCGTTAGGTTCTATAGTCGATGATGCATTCTTACTTCTTGGTTTAACGTATTCTTAAACAACGAGTCAAACTGATTGAAATATTCAATTACTAAAACATACTTTGGATCGCTACTCATATCTTTAATGTTCCAACCACGTAACACAAGTATACATTCAATACAACACATATACTTATCTGTTGAAGTCTATCTTTACTTCGTTTTTCATCAGCGTCGTCCTCATTTCATCGATAATCCCCAAATATACTTTGCAATTTAGGACATAACAAAATTAACGTTTACACATATAAAAATATATACAATAATGTGAATATAATCTTCTTCCCATTGTTATTTCCTTTTAACAAAAATGCAACAATGCACAAACTGTCTTTTCTGAATAAAATTAATTTAATTTAAGAAGTTTTAACAATAATCAATTTCTGCTGACTACAGCATTCACTCCCCCTTCGACAAAACATCAGCCATATACATAATTACAATTGCTGCTTCAAGGAAAAAACATATTAACCTCCAACATGATTTCCTTCTTACATCTCTTCCATTCAAACTTCTCTGTACCTGTCCAAAACTGATTTCGCTAACTCGATATTATCATCTTCAATCATTTCCATAATCAAACCTTTAATTTGTGCGAATTCCGGATGTTTTATCACAAACTCATTTCCCATCGTTTTAATTGTTTGTATCATGTTGTCTTCTTTGGATTTACTATTCCTCCCTTTCCTTTTTTCTTCCTCTTTTTCGGTTTACTGATTTCTGACAAAGAATTGCAAACTTTTATCTCTTCTCTTTCCTCCAATAATTCACAGCCTTGTGTTGGTATCTCTTGTTTTCCTTCATCACTTTTCACTTGTACCAAACTATCAAACATTATACGTGGTGCATTCAAGTTATAACACCTATTTTTTTTCAGGTCTGGTAACAGATAGAATCGGTTTAAAAAAAACACGAGCACTAGTTGGCAATGCGTGACAGAGAGAACTCTAGCGGCAGCGGCGAGAGTGATGACTGTTTGGGATACTTACGATACGTAAAATGGCGATGTTTTCATTACAAGAACAGCGTGTAATCATTCGTTTTCTCCATTTGCGTGGTGTGACACCGCTTGAAATTCATCGGCAGTTGAGTGAGACTAGGGATGGATTCGAGCGAGTTCGAGTCGAGTTTTCGCTAAACTCGACTCG
>JAGDQP010009530.1:0-58693 GCA_022664845.1 Lepisma saccharinum
TATTACCTCTTATTGACACGTACTCTCCCCTAATATTTGAAAGTCACATCACTCGAATTATACATCTTGTCCGTAATACTACCTGCCGACAGAAAATGGAATTCTGAACTAAAAGCAGTGTTGGAAACAGGTATGACGTGATTTCATATCGTCCGCACCTTTGATGTCACTTCAAATTTAAGTCTTTATTTCTTCAAAAGTTCTTCAGTAAAGTTCACTCAGCCTACTTAATTTTACTTCTTACACATTGCCGAACAAAAGGTTATTACCAATTCTACCTGTAATTTTTCCAATTTCTGACGCCCAGTTGCACTATCTGTTCCGGAAAGGGCTATGTGTTGTTATGGCAACAATCCGTTGTCCATATTTTGCCGTTTGTACGCTTTAGGGCAAAACCGGGTAATAAACACCAGAATTTTATTTACTTAGCCAGCTGATACAATTGAAGGTGTATGTTATGATTCATATATGTGTTTCCAATAAAGCATATGGGGTAGAAGAAAAGTGTTGCTTGTTTGGGAGGAAAAGTAGCACATGGTCTGTGTGTTTTTTGTAACAAAATGATGTAAGGCACATCAGATTTCTTCAGCAAAAGGACGGTATAACTTTCGCGTACGTCAGGCGTTATTTATTTGAACGAAATAGGTCCCAGATTCTTGAATCGGAATCGTGTTTTATTTCTGTATCACGATTGATGTTTTGCTCCAAAAACACGGACAGTATGTCGAGTGAGCGATAGCGAACTCTTGTTTGAAATAGCCAGATTATATATTTTTTTTCATTAGGCCTATACACCATACATATCACCTTTCACAGCCAGCACGCGTGACTGTTCCATTAAGTATAACGCTCGTATGCTAAAGAGAGGCCATAGGGACAACTTGGGAATAGTTTTGAACTAAACTGACAGTGTTAATATTAGATGGAGAAATGATTAATTTATATTAATGGAAACTACAATGCTTACTGTAAATTTCATGAGCTGCACTCCACCTAAACTTTGGTATTAATGAGAAAGAATCATAAAGATCGCATAATTACATACATGGTTATTTAGCACCAACGAATTAAATTTATATAGGGTAGGGTGGGGTAAAGATGGTATATGGGGTAAAATGGGTATAATTGAAACAAACCCTGGTTTCAACATGTAGAAATTTCTTCCCCTCCCCAGTAACAAATCTGCATCCCAGAATCACTTTCAGGTTGGATACACTAATTGTTGGTATCATCACTCTTCATTGCAGTCGAAGCCATTTTGTTCTGTAAAATGTAGGTGAGAGCAAGTAGCATAGACTAGTAATTTGTAGTACGCTTCCTTTTATTTTGTTCTTTCTTGTTTTGTTTTACATGTATCAGTGTTTGTAGCCTAGGCTTAATGTTCTACAATACAAAAACATTAGGGAATATTTATATTTGTTCACATCTATATAACTCTCTCTTCATTGTTTTGACAGGTAAAAAATATTGTACAGCTTTTGTTCTAAAACAAACGCAATTTACTCTGGTTATTTTTCTAGTAGAAGGAACAGAAAACCAGTTTGAAAAGGTCTTGGTGGACGCATTTTCTCCATCAATACTGGAAGGATATAATACTCCCTGGCCATTCAAATATAGTCTTAGTGAAGAAATAGACATACCAATTTCCCCCACATGTGGCAGAAAATGCTTTTTTTTTTCCTTTATTGTTTCTGAGCTATTTGAGTAATTTAGGTAAACTTTGTATTCATATGTACAATACATGGAATGTTATAACACTCTCTTGCTCTGTACTATAATAATACTTACAACAAAGAGTAGCCACTTTTTAAAATTTTTCTACTCAATTTACCCCACCCTACGCTACTGTATCAGCTGACTGTTAAAGTTGTTAATACGTAGTCCCTGATAGTGCCAAAGCTCTCACAAGCATTGTCATGTCAGCTAGCTTTGTGCTTGCCTAGGGATTCTTTCAGAGAAACCTCTCCGTGGAATAGCTGTACAGCTCCGGATTTACTGTTGAAGTTTCCCGGCGATTTGAAACTAGGTCTCATATGCTACCAGTAGCTTAACTTGAATTTTCACCATAACCCTCCCACGCAAGGAACTCTTCCCAGCTGCCCTAGTATAACAAGATATCGGACCAATCTTGATCTATATTGGGCTGTAATGTTATTATTGTTATATTAAGGCACGATGAACTCTTTGTTCAGCATCAGGCAAGCCAATGGTGAAAAAAAGAAATATGCTAGTAGGAATTTTGTAAATACCAGAGTCGAGCTGATGAAACGGATGCAATACCAGTGGCAACCCACCCTCACAGGTTTCTTCAGATATTTTCTTCAGTCAGCAGGCAAATACAAGAACTACACCTACAAACTAGGCGCTGGCCGACTACTTTTCAACATTCTCTCCTACACTATATCCTCGCCTGAGCCCGTGACGACTAAAGGCCCTTAATCTGAAGTTTTGTTGTTATGCATATCTGTAATATTATTTTGTTCAATTGCGTTATGCAACTTTTAAGTACAAGACTGTATATTGGTGCAGACATATAAAGCAATTGCCATGACATGGTCGATTTTAACACCAGATCACACTGACCGGGTAGTAAAGGTATTTATTTATATATTGTTCTAATTGTGAACACCAATTAAGAAAGCGATATTACTTTTTAGGAACTTACGCTAGCGTAAGAACCACATTGTACCCCTGGAGAAGAAGGTACTGTTTACAATATGGATTCTGTCGAAAAAGGATTCCTTCTTAGCAGGGGGAGATCGGTTTGATCTTGCATCGAGCACTGCTCATGTACTTTTTTCCGAGATTGTCGCTGTTCTTGCAGCTATGATGGAGCAATGTATCGTTTGGCCAGATGCTGATGAATGCACGGAGACAGCCGCGGTAAGTATATTGTTCTACCCTCTGTGTGTATTGGCAGACTTAGCTAAGATATAAAGCATATATTTACTTTCCTGATAGAACTCATTCGTGGATTTTTTTATATTTTTATCGGGTGTAGATTAATTGCGTCGCTTGCATGCATCTAATCTTGATATTGCAATATCATTTGTTGTACCGTCATGTGGTTTACAGTCGCTGTTTTAAAATTTCAACTCCTACTCAAGCCGACTGAGTTTTTGCAGGTTGTAGTCTTCAGTTCAATCAGAGCAGAGGGATCATTCCATGTAAATTGAGTCTGGTTATGTTTCCCACAGTCTCTGATTTAGTCGAAATTTTGGTGTGTGTATGTCTGCTAGTCATATAATGGAAATGAAACGTCTCAGTTCTTATTGTAATATGTTAACCAGTTTAGAAATGATATTTATTTAAAAAAAGTATATAATGTTCGCTCGATGCACCTGGTTGTACCACTATGCTAGAGAAAGAACAGCACATCACCAAAACGAAATAAAAAATATGGGAGAGTGTCAACAGAAGTAAAAGACTATCAGCAGTGAGAATGCATGGGGATGAAAATTTGCAGAACAAAATAAATGTCTGTATTTACTCATCGCCGAATCACTTTTATATTATTACTGAAAGACAACAGAAAATAGTTTGGCATTGGTAGCTTGACAATTATGACTTATAGTAATATTTCTAAACTACAAATAACTTGTTAAATACAATTTATCACAATGAAACCAATTGATACAAGACTTCTTCTAGTATGAAACAACATCAACTAAAGGATTAAATTAATATTATCGACGTTCATAAAAATAGAGCTTATAGTCTCGAACGAGACGAGAGTCAAGTCTCGTCTCGAGTAAGTATCGATGCATAGTGTATCGTTCTCGGTAACCATGCCTAGTCAGGATTTAACCTACCTTTTAATTTGTTCTATGTTTGAAGTACTTTTCATCCTCTTCTCAAATAATATGTCATGTTAGTGATACCTTCCCTTCTTTCACGTTTCATTTTTTAAAGTTATCCATATAGGGAAAGTGTGTGGAAAATTAAACCTAACTTCAAGAATTTTTACTTCAGGTAGTACAAGAGATTCCCTTCCGAAAAATTATATATGAATGCCTCATGTTAAACCGAAAGACTGTGGAAAGTTTGAAGGCAATGTCGTTTTCTTTTCGTTCTGGTGCTGTGAAGTTCTTTCTCTAGCATAGTAGTACAACCAGGTGCATTAAGCGAACATTATACTGTTTTCATACACTTTATTCAAACCAATGTTATTTCTAAACAACTTAATATATTACAATAATAATTCACACTTATCGATCATATGACTAGCAGAAGCCACACGCTAAATCTGAGCTAAATCAGAGACAGTGGGCTAGGTTTTCCTCGTCCACTGGATGATTTGACACGGAATGACCCAGAAATGTTACTTTTAACGGAGGCCCTTCTTCTTTCTTCCATGGATATACGTATAATAAAATTTAGAGCTGCAGGTCACGACGTAGGATATTAATTGAAAGATCATCTATATCAAATAGGAGGCAAATGCAAACAAACATCGATTAACCGGTCCTTAGGACCTTATGGTGATCCTACCTTCAGGTAGAAGAAGTGAGTGGTATTCAGTCACATAGCATTATCTCCGATGTGCATGAATTGTAGGATGGTAGGCGACAAAATCTAACGTACATATGGAACATTAGCCTTCACTGATACTCGGTATTAATACAACAAGCTTGCCAGCATGGGCAAAAACAAAATAATGTGCGTACAAGGTAAGAAAATAATTGTAACATGGCTTCTAACTGTGGCAGGACTTTAATCTTATGCATATTTTCAAGCTAATGAAGCAGAGATTACATAAAAGGTATTATTATTGGGGAAAATGTTGCATTTTTTTATTGTCTGATCTTGAACATTTTATGAATGTATATTATGTAGTCAAAAGTAATTATCTTTGGTGCAAGTGTTATTTTGGGAACAGGCGTAACGATAATACTCGATGTGGCACTTGAACTCTTCTTTCACTAAGCATAAATAGTGGCAAGCTCAGACATGTATGAGGGTCTCTCACTCAACATGTTGCTCCCATTCTCACTGTAGTTAGTGAATGGTAAACAAGTACAATGCATTTTTAATTTCTTCATATCGTTCGAACATATTAGGACCAAACTTTGTATTAACATACTGAGACGCATCATAGAGGTACTTCAGGTCCCCCAGTTGACAGTGTTGCCCATCAATTTTAAGGCTGAATTCAAATGGGGTTTCCCACCATTTTCATTTTACGTCAATTACTAAAATTTAAGTAGAGAACATAAATTAACTTTCACGGATCAAGTTTCGTTTCGTTCTTCAATAATGAGAACAATTAATTTAGATTAAATATTAATAATAAACTCAGAATTGTGCTGCAGTTACTCCTAGCATTGAATTAAAACTATTTGTACACACTAGTAATGGACGAAAATAAATTTGCTCCGTGAAAGTTAATTTCTGTTTTCCTCTACTTAAATTTTAGTAATTGACGTAAAATGAAAAGGGCGGGAAAACCCACTTCGATTAAGAATTAAATATTTACTGCTTTCATTCTGTTCAGCGTATCCGCACTAAGCTTTGAGTATACATATTATACATAATCGAGACATACTGTGGTTGTTCCCTGTACCTAAGTACCCAGTTCTCAGGGCTTCCACCTTATTTTGAAATTCAATTTTTCAAATGGCGCCATACTGTTACGTGCCGATAGCTATTCCTATACTTTCCAAAAGCCTGGGGGCAGGCTACGTTATGATAGGTTTTGAAAAAATACTTCTCAGAGCCATATTGCAACAGACTCATTAGACGAAACATATATGTAGTTAGTTGCTTCTTTACAGGAATATTCATTATGCGTTTATACATCTCTTTTGAAATATGCATATAACATAACATATATTTTCTTTCACTGTCTCTATCCGTATATATTTTCACAGTATGGGGCGAGACCTGCAGGCCGGAGCATGAGGTACCCGACTTCTTACATTGAAAGTGAATGTACTAGTAAACGCAAAGATACAGGATCTGCCATTGAATTGAAGCATGTTATTTCCCCTGATTTTGAGCTACAGTTAATTGATTTTTGCGGACAGTAATTATACAAAAATATATATTTTCCTTGAATACCATAATCAGAAATTAACATATTGTATAAAGGGATGAGAGCATATTTCGGTGAGAATTCTTAGATTTTCAGTTTACAGTAAGATGTCTTTGCAGTTGTATTATCTCTAGGAACTTTAATTATTCCTATAATTCGAAATATCTCTTCAGTTCCCTGGAAGTTTATTAGTATTTCATTACAAACTGTACCTAATAACTACAATCCATATGTCCTTAGTCAATTCCTTATGTTTGTCAGGGTGAAGATATAGGAAGTATAACAATGCGGCAGTATAATCCCATCATTTGCCTCGCAAGGTTGCAGATAAACAAAGCAATAGTAAATTGAGATGAATGTGTAAAAGCTTAACTCCAATTCTGCTGATTACATTGATTATCTGCAGCGTAGAGAATTGAATATTTGGTGTGTGAAAAAAATAGCATTTGGAAAAAAGAACATGGGAAAGAACAGAACATCTTGACAGAAAAAAAATGTTTACAACACTGGACGGTTATCAATATTTTGATTTATTAATGTGCGTGTTCGTTATCGTTAAACCGTAGTTTAATCTGTAAACTTCTTTTTGCTTAAACTTTTCCAGCATTAAACTGATAACATATGTAATTTCTGTGTATTTCATGTATTTGAGGAAAGATCTCGTGGCTTCCCCGGAGTTGTTGGATGCATCGGTGGGTGCCACATCAAAATCAAACAACCTCCGATGAATGCTGTTGACTATTATAATAGGAAGGGGGTCCATTCGATTATTCTCCAGGCCGTTTGCAATGACGAATTGAAGTTGATCGATATATTTGTTGGAATGCCCGGAATAACGTATGATGCACGTGTCTTCCGGAACAGCCTGTTGCGTGACAGGCTTGGGGAAAGGATGTTATCTCCAAACATGCATATTGTAGGGGATTCTGCGTATCCTCTAACACAGTTGCTTCTTACTAAATTTAGAGACAATGGCATCTGACGCAGGGACAATCAAACTACAACAACAAGTTGTCTAGCGTCAGATGTAGTATAGAAAGAACTTTCGGACGGCTAAAGGGAAAATTCCGTCGCTTGCAATATTTGGACGTGTGTGACTTGCAACTTGCAAATAAAACAATTGCGGCATGCTGCGTCCTTCACAATTGGATCATCGACAGAGAGTCGGTAGAGGATGAAGAATTTTGTGATGATGATCCAATTGATGACGACGAGGAAGACTTTGGTCATGCTGATGAAGCGCTTAGGTACTTAGGTGAACAGAAGTGCAATTACATAGTTACCCTGTTCATCTAACAACTTTGAAAGTCAGGGAATCTTAAGTATGGAAACAAGCTAGCAAGGGTCGGGGTTTTCCTTCACGCGAATTATGTGATTTCATGTCAAGAATTCTAAAATCAATAAGTCATCAGTGCCCATTCTGCGAAGAGTTCCTCGAGGAGCAAGAAATGCTATGGCTGAGGCTCTTATTGAAATCCTTCAGAAGATAGTAACATCTAATAATATGGAACACTGGATCGAACTTTTATTCTTCCCATACATCACTCTCAACATGCCTTCAAAATCTGCAAAAATCTCTAATCTCACTTCATGGGTGAAACAGAAAATTCAACTTTGGTCCAGTAGTTCTCATGATGATATAACTAATCCAATGACTGTCCTGCCCAACAAATACAAACATAATAAAACTGTTAACAAATCATCCAACGATGTCTTGATCAAGCATATTGAGAACAAACTTTCAGATGGCGACATACATGGTGCTGTCAGACTTCTAATTTCTGAAGACAGCTTCGCTCCATCAGACCCCACCATTTTAACGGCCTTAAAAGAGAAACATCCTCCGCACCCTTATGCATTTGCTTCCTAACTTAATAGATCATACTATTGATGTCATTAAAGTTACGTCCAATGAGTTACTTAAGGCGCTTAAATCATTCCCTACTGGTTCGGCTGGAGGGATAGACAGCATGCGTCCTTCAATCCTCAAAGATTTAATTCTTTATAATATTCACGACTCTAAAGATCGCCTTACCAAGGTTATTTGTGATTTTCTTTCTATGATCTTATCAGGAGAAGTGCCTATAGCAGTACGGCCATTTTTCTTCGGGGCTTCTCTTATAGCACTGAAAAAGAAATGTGGAGGCATTAGACCCATCGCTATAGGGAACACATGGAGAAGACTTTCTTCTAAAATTATTTGCGGAAGAATTAAAAATCAGCTAATTCAGCACCTTTCTCCACACCAACTTGGAGTAGGCATTCAGCATGGAGCAGAAGCTGCTGCACATACTGCACGCATATATTATTCATACCCTCACCAGAAGCCTAAAGCCTTCCTTAAGATTGACTTCAAAAATGCTTTTAATGAATTAGACAGGCAGGCAATGCTCACAGTTGTCAAGGATAATTTTCCTTCTATCTATCCATATGTGTTTCAAAATTATGCTCAAGCCAGCTATTTATTTTATGGTAAGGATATTATATTATCTCAAAGAGGAGTACAGCAGGGAGACCCTTTAGGACCTGCATTATTTGCAATGACTCTTCAACCAATTGTCAATAATATCAACACTGACTTGAATATATGGTACTTAGACGACGGAACCATAGCTGGAGACCCGGATACTATATTAAATACATTAAAGGATATCCATAAGAAGGCAATTACAATTGGACTTGACCTTAATTTTTCCAAATGTGAGATTGGCTTTTTAGAAACTACAATCGAACACACACACGCACTTCTCACAATGTTCAACGAAGTGGCTCCAGGCATTCAATTAATGTCTCCGTCAAATGCTTTTCTTCTAGGTGCTGCCCTCTCTACTGAAGCAAGGAGATCCTTATTAATTGGGAAAATAGCCAAACTTGAAACGTACTTTTTACGTCTTTCATCGATTTCTGCTCACTCAGCATTTTATTTACTAAGATCTTCTTTTACCATACCAAGGTTATTATATTTTCTGCGTTGTTCGCCTTATTGGAGAGAAGAAGATCTACTTGAACGTTACGATAACACCATTAAATCTGGTTTAGAATCCATCCTAAATTGTTTCCTTCATGACCACACATGGCTTCAGGCTTTTCTCCCTGTCAATTTTGGAGGACTAGGCATTCGTGGCGCCTTAGATTTGGCTATTCCCGCCTTTTTGGCGTCATTCTATGGTTCCCGATGCCTGATAGAATCACTTCTCCAAAATGATATCAGTTCTCATGGGGATTCTGAGATTGAGACTTGCTCTTCAAATTGGTCATTATTAGTGGAAAAATCCTGCCCGAACTCGAAAAAAAAAACAAAGCAATTTACATGGGATGAGCCCATTATCAAATCACACCTCTCGTTCTTACTCCAGACTGCAGAAAACTTAGAGGACAAAGCCAGAATAATTGCCGCGTCTTCCTTCGAAGCAGGTGCTTGGCTCAAAGCTCTACCTTCGCCCCCTCTCGGCCTTCACCTAAGCAATGAAAGTTTCCGAATAGCAGTTGGAATTCGCCTGGGTGCAGATATTTGTGAAAGTCACAAATGTCAGGCATGTAAAACAGAAGTAAATAAAAAAGGATTACATGGCCTTTCTTGTTCAAAGAGCGCAGGTAGGCATCCTCGTCACTCGAATGTTAATGACATTATATTGAGAGCACTAATCTCAGCTGGCATTCCTGCAGTACGAGAACCTACTGGATGTAGCAGAACAGATGGTAAAAGACCAGATGGGATGACTCTGTTACCCTGGAGGAGAGGCAAACCATTAATTTGGGACTTCACTTGCTCAGACACGTTCGCTCCTTCCAACTTCCCTTTTTCCTCAATCCAGGCGGGAAACATCGCCAGTCGAAAAGAAGCGGAAAAAAGAAGAAAATATAATAATCTTGCACAGAAGTACCATTTCATACCCATTGCTATCGAATCTAGTGGTTCATGGGGAAAAGAAGGCCTCAACTTCATAAAAGAAATAGGTAAGCGTATCACACAATCATCTGGTGATGATAGAGCAAGCACCTTTCTTATCCAAAGAATAAGCATGGCAATTCAAAGAGGTAATGTAGCTTCAATCCAGGGAGCCATACCCAAAGGGAAGGAATTAGATGAGATATTCCTCCTGTAATTTTGATATATTTGAGGGAACGTTTGTCGTTTTCCATAATTATAAGCAGGAAACCGCTAACATGAAGCCTACCGTTGTAGCGGATGAAATGTTTCCTGAAGGAGTTGGACTATACATGGAGATGGAAGAGGTAGGAGGTTCTGATGGCCTGTTAATGTGTTTGGCGGTAAATGAGAAAGCAGTTCATACAGACCTTTCCAATGATTTCGAAGACATATTCGCTGTTCACGGTCTTGCAGTGATTGTGATGGTGGCCTTCCGAATCTTTGTTTAGTAAAATCTAGCTATGCTTTAATTGTTATGGTTCTGAATTTCGAGTAAATATTTGCATAAAACTTAAAAAAAAAAAATATGCATATGTTATTCATGCAAATATAACTATGTACGCGTAAGTCACAAGATGTATTAAATATTCATAAGGAATATAAATATTTGCGATATTTAGAAATTATAGATAGTGATCGAGATATGACTGTTGGGATAGCTTCTAAAATTTTGGCACACGGTAACCGCAGAACGGTCATCATTCTACGGTCTGTGGTCGGTCCCATTTGCGATCTGTAGTCTCACATTAAATTTCATTTCAAATGCAAGTTTAGTGGTGACAGTACTTATTCACCATTATATTTCACACATGTGGTGAAATTTCCTAAATAAGGTCTTCACGCTTAAATTATTTTGGAAAAGTTCTATTTGATTTCTTTATCAGATGATTTTTTTTATTTTTTTCTAATATTATTTATTCAAATTCCGTGCTAATTGTAGCATATTAGGTGCCACTTCCGTTTCGTGCTCGATGTTTTGTACCTTGTTACTCCTATGTTACCTTTTCACTAGTTTTATGGAACTCATTGTCTCTAAATGGCGATATATTTAACTAATGTTTCTATTGGCCTGGAAAACGTGGAATTCAAGCATTTTTTTTTTACATATGATTTCTAAGTTACATTTCCACTTGACTAATGCCCACTCTGTAAACATGTAGGAGAAAGAATCTTTATTGAATTGGTAAATTTTGTCATGATGAGGCAATTAAAGTAGTTATTTTTTGTAAGAAACCTATCAGAAACTCACCGGCTTGTTGTGAGTACAGCTGTGGAGAACCCAAGCTGGTACAAGCCAATTGATTCTAGTTATGTTTTTTCTGTTCTAATATTTTTTTCTTTCGGAGTGGGCGTGCCTATATTGTTACTTTGGTTTCTATGTTAAACTAAGTTCTGTAATAGCCTTAACTTCAATATGTACTTTCTTAAGTATTTAAATTGATTTTATGTATTTTGTTTAGATCTATTTGACACAGGTCAGACTTTGTCTCAGTCGGGCAATTGAAACTTTTTTTTTAGTAGAAAAAGTTTTGAAATTAATGATACATTTATGAATGTATATCTATAAATAAAGTAACTGGCCACTTCTCAGCGAAGAAGAGTATGCAGTAAAATGTAAGAATGTGGAGTAAATGTTTTAAAGTTGGATTATACATGCACTATTGATTTCTCATTGTAATATCATTTTAAGAGTTTTGATTGTTTCAATAAAAATTTACTAAACAGTTTCAGTTAAACATGAAAAAGGTAAACTGTACTTGCTTAATTTTTGTATCTGATGGATCCGAACTATTTTCTCATATTTAGTTTTAAGTTATTTCGTTACTGCATAATTTTCTCAAGTGACTTTCTGTTAGCGGATATTGCACTTTATTTTCTTGTTTGAAATATCTTGAAAATATTCATTTTAAGTAGTACTTAAATATTTCTTTCATGTTATAGTATGAGTGTGTGTAATGTATGTTGTCTTACCAAGCAATTTTCTTACCATTTTAAGACATCACCAAAAATTCTCGTTATCAGGAATATGGACGTAGAGGATAACAGAATTTTAGTATGAAGCATATTGTCTTTTAGCAATATCCTCATCATATATTCCGTGGGATAATTGATCACTTATTAACCAATTACCTGGTACAAAAGTCTCTTTAAGCAGGCCTCTCTGTAAACACCTAAAGAAAATACCCAACCTCGATGTTACAAATATAGGGTGTTCATGAAGTTTCAACTCAAAAGAAAACATGTGAATTATTTTAAAAATTAAAATAAGGCTTTTATTTCTGAAATTTCTTCTTTTCGTGAATATCAGAAAATGACAACAAAAATTGACAATCACGTTCCTGGGCAATATTCCTGACCCCAGGAGAAAAATAATTATCAAAGAACAAATCATCCATTGATTAAAACAACCTGTTAATATTTTCACCTTTTCTGAAGAAAGAAGAGTATGTGATTATCCAGACAAAGAAAAATTTAACTATCCAAGACAAGAAATTTTCTATAATCAGATCAGATAAATAACTTAAATACATACCTTGTCATTAGACAAAATATTCCAAACTTCCCTTTTTCGTTTTCTTTTCCTTCATTTTATTCACAAACTATCATGAACCATTCTAAATAAAATTAGATCACACCAAATTTTATTCGAACTATATTTCCAAAGGATACGACCTCTTATTTAAAAAGGATACTGCATATTTCGCTAAATATGGTATTTTAGTATTTCCATAAAAACGACAATCAGTCACAGAAAACTTCACTGTTAATTTTCCAGAACAATTTTACTGTAAGGATTTTCCCTCACTATCCTCATTTCACTCTTTTCCATTCGTTCTTGTTAACCAGGAATTACCGTTCCACAAAATCATGAAAATGGATTCGTGTGTGTATTCACAAATAAAAACGTTATTTCTATTCATACACAAATCTCCTGATATTAATCAGTTACGAGAAACAATTTCACCACTTTCAGAAATTCAGGGTTTCTTTTCCACTTCGAAACTTCACAATTCCTGTATACTTTAACTTTAGTCGGAAAAACTTAACACAAGGTTCTCTCATACCAATATAACTTAACACAGAGTCCTCTCATACCAAGAAAACTTAACACAGAGTCCTCTCATACCAAGAATATTCAACCAAACTGGCACATAAATCCAAGCATGGCTTGTGCCTCCTTTCACCTTCTAGTCTCGATTTCATGCACCAATCATAAGGTTACATATAGACCAATTAGAACCTTTTAACATTAGATCTTTACGAAAACTCTTCATGGTATCGTAAGTTTTCAGGCTGGATTTATATGAGGAGTCATCCTATCAAGGTGTTACATAGGAAGGTATTTCGCGGTAGCCATTTTTCCTCCCAACAAAATTTTGAATCAGAAAAATACACTACATGTGTCACATGCTTCTTTTAATTTATGAATGTTTTCTTTGTTCGCAGTTTTTGGAAATTAGTGTTAAAACTCATTTTCATTTTTATTTAAATAAATCCGGGGACGATTTAAAAAATTCTCTCAAAATTACCAGCAGAGAATATTAAATAGTATTACACTTCGGTGCCCAGTTATGGGGAGGAGTTATTCTAGGTTGTGAAGCAAACTTGAGTGGAAAATAAGTATAATTATTTTTTAAATAGATATTAGCTTGTACAATAGTACATTCTCATAGATACCATAGTGTGTTGTTTTGAATTAAAGCTACCGTGATTTTATTGGAGACGGGGTACAGTGTCATGATGTACGTTGTACTGGGTGTGTGACGTGATCTGCTTGTAATGATATAATTATGGCAATAATAGAGATGCAATGGTTTGAAAAGAAACTGTTTTCTTATATATGTTTTTTTTTAGATTTGTAATTATTTGTTTAAATATATGGTAAATATTACAGTGGGTAAATAATAGTTTATTTCATTTGTACTTTCCACGAGAACACATTTAATAACTATTTCTGTTCTCCGGAGGAATAAAATAAGTTTTTCGAGAACTAAAGAAAACCTAAATATAACTGCTAGTATATTATTGGTATCTAAAATACACCGAACAAAGTGTACTAAGTGACACTATTCTAAGGATAATGTATCAAAATGAATTTATTTCAAATTGTAAAGAAAAACACAGCTTTCTGATAAGGCTGATATTCTATAATAACCAAAAGAAACTAAAATGTAACATTTTAGGAAGTATACAACCTCCTTCAGACTGCACTCTACAACTCCATTGTTGTAGTAGGGCGCAGACTGAAGAAGGAGGTGATATACTTCCGAAACTGTTACACTTATAGTTTCTTTGTTATTAAACTTTAATCAGCGTTGGCAGAAAGCTGTGTTTTTTCTTTATTGAAGATGCATGGATACAAAACCATATTGTAATTTCTCAAATCTTGTATCAATATGCTTTTAAAATAGTTTGGACAAAGTTCATTGGGTACATGTTCAATATGAATATTTTTCTTCTTCAGATCATCCTAAATATTTGTTTAAAAGAATTCCACATGATGTCAAACTCAGTGGGATTCTTTACAAGCCTATTATGATTATCGTTAGAGCAGTTCAAATAATGCATGCATTTGTAAATTCATTATTATCCAAGCTCTGAAGGTCCCAACCGTAACTTACTTCGATTTTAACAATTAATTGAAGCTTGAACTCGATAACGCTCTGTATCGCGAACATTATCATTGTCAAAAAATCTAAATCCTAGGCCTCATGATTCTAATTGCATGGAGCTTGAAACCTTTTTATAACATGTCCTATTTTTCGACTAAATTTGTAACGGTTTCTTGGATTTGTGCCACTTGCAAAGTCAAGTATGCGTACTACTGTAACGACTATTAGTATTGTTATAAAACAAATGTTTTCGTAGATAAAAAAATAGTAAACTTTATTTTGTATGGGTCATTGTAGTAACTTTTGACTTTTGCCCGTCACGTTCTAGTTAATATCCACAATCACAAAATCTGTGCCCCTGTCAGTAGCTTAGTACCTTAGCCTACACGGCCTAGATCGAGAATAATGAAAATAAAAAATCGGGATTATCCCGTTGTTTCTTCGCTGCTTGTACTATGACGTGTCGCGCGGAGTACATTAGTTGGAGTTCGTAAATAATAACACGTATTGTTTGCGTTTTTACTCATAAAACTTATGACTCTAAAGTTCAGTGGCAGGCGGGAAAAAAAACCTCTGTGGATTTAATTCATCGGTATTCCAAGTAAAAGTAAAGGATATAGAGCTAAAACGCATTTCCGATTTTCACTTAAAAGATATGAAAACTTGATTTAAATCAACCAGTTTTATTATAAAATTCAAGTGATTTAAATCAAATCACCCTCTCCAATAGTACGACACAACTTATATTACTAAGGATAGTTATCGGTAATTTAGTCTGAAATATCTTACAGTAGCACTGGAAGGAAGATAAACTGCATCTTGTAAACTTCGTATGCACAACGTGCCACCTACGTAATTGATCAGTATGCTATTGTATGGGTGTGGAATGTGCAATCGCGCAATGGTAGTGAATTACCAGTAGTTGACTTGAGATCGGAAAAGTCTCAAATTCTTGTATGGTACATTTCCCAAGACACTATTACCATAGACCTCATAACAGAAAGATTTAGTGGCCGGCCGGGTGATCGAGCGGTATGCGGCGGTAGGCTATCGACTCAACGGTCCAGGGTTCGAGTCCCGGCAGGAGCATGGGTGTGGATTTTAACACTTAACAGCTAAAAGGCAAATCGTGACGGGCCGATGTCCAAAGTTACTAAACTGGCCCATATAAAAATAAAGTTTACCAAAGTTCACCAAAGACAGATTTAGCACGCTTCCGCACTTCTGCTGCGCTAAAACTAATGGACTTTTGTTCAGAGCACGTGATTTTGAATTCATCTGCCAGGTAACTCTGCCATAGACGCCATATTCTACTACGAGGTCTATGGCAGAGCTACCTAGCGGATGGATTCAAAATCGCGTGCTCTGAACAAAAAACAATTAGCTTTAGCGCAGCAAAAAATAGTGAAGCGTGTTAAGTCTATTTATTATGAGGTCTATGCTATTACTATATCTTGCAAAGCGAAATTGGCAACTTGAAAGCAGAAATCTTGAAAACCAGTAAAGCCCAATTTTAAGTCATCGTAATAAACTGGTTTGATTAATAAACACATACTAAACTGAACTTGGTTGCGCGAGCCTTCGCCTGTCAGACGACTGCATTACGTTCAAATAGAAGGTTACGTGGTAAGCGAAACGCCTCATCGTAGCCGTGTGTCTGACTTTCCTGACCACAGTCCTATATTACTTTTATTCTAGTAGCTACCCAATTATTCTTACGATACTGGGTCAACGCTGAACTTTTGAGCCATCACCGGGAATCAGGCACGTACCCAGAAGTTGAATTTGGAGTGGGTTCGAGGTCTGTCTTGGTGTGAAATTTACGTAAGATGCATGTAATTTTGCCAAAAATGATGCTAACATCACAAAAATTGAATTGGGGGGGGAGGTCCGGATCCCAAAGACCCACCCCCTGCCGGGAAACGAAACCAGAATCACTCCCACTGTAGTCGAGCGCGCTACCAACTAGGCCATGCAGGTGGCGCATGTTGGCATAAAAGCGTTTTTTGCGTATCAAGAGGGTAAGAAAATGCTTAACACGATATAAAAACATAGCAAAGAATAGTGCAACGTTTAAAGTTAAACTTAAGTGATGTCCCGAGAGTGTTGATTGCATTATAGACGTTAATTAACACTATTGGTCTAAGGTCATTGAAGATTAAGTTTTCAAACAGAAGGCGAATTACCTAATTGAAAGTTCAAATTCGATGAGTTGTTAAATTCGAGAAATTTAACTTCTAATTAATTCAAGATTTTTTTTTTGTTATCATTTTGTAGTCATTATTGTCAACCCAAACCAATGACTTCGTTTGCTACCCAAGCACCAAATAAAACATTGAATATATCACTACAATATCGCCAACAAGGAAACACATAGAATTTTTTTGTACAATGTATCTTTATTTATTTATTGCCTGCACAAATTTTTCCAATATATCATTTTTCGTGGCCTGCATGCGGTTGTTTTCTTGAATAGCATTAGTCAGCCTTTTTAACTGGTCCAAAGTTTCTTTCTCGATGCCCTCTGAAAGTGTGCTGCGTCGCCACCGCCTTTTAGTATTATTGCTGTAGTTAGTTGCAGATGGAGTGGTGGAGGAAGACACAGAAGAAGAAGGTGATGGTGAGGAAGCAGCTGCGGACTGCGGAGGGGTAGGCTATGTAGGGGTGGACTCTACAGGGGATGAAATTAAAGAGGCGAGTGACTTGGGTAATTCCACTGTTCAATCATCCTTCATAATATCGGAGAAGATCTCGAAGAATTCCCACGACACTGTACCTCTTCCGGACTTTTTGAGAGTGTTTTTAATTTGTGTGTAGGTACGCTTCATATTCCTTATCTTTTTGCTCAGGGTTTCTTCTGAAGGGGAATAGCCTTTGGCTCTGAACACTTCCAGAATCTCTCTCCACAGGAGCGCTTTCTTTACTTTAGAGTCCCGGAATCTTTCAATTCTATTTCTATATTCCTCCAATAGTAGCAGGATGTTTTCCCTGGTCCAGGAAAATTTTCGATCTGCAACGAAAGAAAGAAAAGACATATTTACTGACAAATATTTTTTTTTTCGATCAGTGAAGTTTATTTTAGTTGTAAAAGGTCTTTAAATATAACGTTTCAATATAATTTATTTTCATAAAAGTTAGATTCTTTCCCTAGAAAATATTTACATGCAAATTGTGAAGCATATTGAAACATCAACAGCGGTTGAAGACGGCAAACACCGTTCGGGGAATATATCGTTGCAGTCTTCTTCGCATTATGACTTTATAATGCAGTCTGTTGCCTTAAATTCATGATTTATTAAGGAATAAGCTATACTTTCAGCATTATAGTTGAGGCATCAGCGTTTAGACGAGTGACAAATTAAGTGATGAGAATTCAATAAACCAAGAAAAGGAATTATATCTGTTTAAAGCAATTTCGTTTGTGGTAAATTAAAATACCTAATAAGCAATGCTTTTACATATAGTTTTGTCCCGGTTGTGAGAAATTATTTCACTAAGTAACTTGATTTTGATTTAGCAAAGAGAAACCACGAGAAATTTGTTAATTTCTGATGTAGTATTGTGTTTAGATTGTGCGAAATAATATCTCCAGTAATATGTGACAGGGAAAACTGGAAACATGAATTCCTTTTTAAAGAGAAAGACAATGTTTTAATGCAATTATTTAATTGTATATGTGGCTGTATTTACGATACATTTAAGCACTGTAGAAGTTGTACTGATTACGTAATAAATATATTTTAAAATGTAATTCCCTTGTCCAGTTTTTTATTAGCATATTTCGGACTTGGTGTGTGGTTCGTGATATTAATAATTTTATTATATTTATGATGAAACTCGAAGTTAAAAGTCGAACAGCATAAACAGTGGATGCTTTTATGTACTGGTGGTATACGTTCTCAGCACCATTTTTCACAGCATACAATGCTGGAAGTGAATCTGAGGAGACCAATTGTCGCATATTAATTATCTTTGCCAGCTCTAATATGCTCTTGAGCCTTGTGTCAGTCAAGGTTTCTGTTCGTATTCCGATATATTGGTCCATGGATTGGCAATTTTTTAAACACTACTTCTAGTCTTTTGAATTTTAATTAGGTTTTGGTTGACTTATTGGGGTTTGAGGGAGGTTTTCACTAATTTAAAACTTATTTTCCTCCAAAAGACATAGCTAGTGTAATATATCAAATGATTTCTCAATACAAGCATCAGTATGTTGGAATGACAGAGAAAACTATAATATAACCGTCATTGAGCACATTAGATATATAGCACCTAAAGCATAAATCACATAATACTGCCAATGTCAAGCTACTGTATAAAACATTAATTGTTATAAAAAGGGAATGGTATTTAAGAGCATTTTATTCATAATATATACCAAGTATTACGAATAGATAATGGTATGTTAAATAGATCGTGGTTCTACATAACACGTAACAAAACTGCACCTTTTTATGAAAAGAAATATCACCAGTTTTTTTTTTTTTTCACCCGTCTAACTTATTCTATGGCTTACGGAACTCGCAACTTTATCGATGCATTAAGTAAGAAACGTTCGCCATTGGAGTATTTCCTGGAAAAGATTAAGCATTTTTCATCATAACAACGAAATTGACTCAAGAAAAGTGTTGTGCTCAATGCGATAAAAAAAAATTGTTCGATTGATGTCAGTGAATGGATTCGATCAGTTGCGGCTACAAGAACTAATACAAACGAGAATTGACATGTCCTGAGTTTTTAGAACAAGTCATTGCAAATTATTAAATAGCATAATTTCAAACTGCTTTTAATTATATACTTTGTCTTCCGTCTTCGGAACCATTTTTCTTGAAATTCCTGATCGAAAGAACACACCGCTTCAGTCATAAATCATCACTTCCGACCCACTCTTCAACTGCAAAAGAGAGAGGAACGGTGTTGCCAAACTTTAAATTACAGGAACGGACTTCATGCATTTCTAGTCTGAATTGTTTTATTTATGAAGCTGTGTGATTTTGGTTCTAAGAAGTGAAAGAAATGTCGAACTTCTTCCGCCCGTGGTTGAGTGAAAATGGCATGCAGGGAGCACCGCAAAATAGCCATCCGCGCATCGAGCCTTCGCTGAACGAGAGGACTCCTCGAAATGAAAGAAAACGATCTCCTATCGGGTCAGGAAGCAAATTACGGAAGCAAAGTGTGCCACTTACAAAAATGTTCGTGAATTCTTTGGTGATGTTGTAAAAGCGTGATGTGATTTTTACTAGGTGTTTTACCTAGTAAAATATATAAATCAAATTACTGCTGACGCAACGAAAGTTAATATAAGTACCGTTAAAAGGATCGCAAAAATCGAAAATATGACAGAGTACCGGACACCGACGAAGAGAAAAATTTCGAAAAACAAAGTTGCCTTTGACAAAGTTGATGATTTTTTGCGGGATAAGTTACGCCAAATCGTTTATGAATTTAAAAAAAATGACGAATCACCAACCGTTAGGAAACTGCGACAAAATGAAAAAAAAAACGCTGGAACAGATTATGAATTCCCGTACCGCTACCAAACTTTATGGAGAGTATTAAAAAGTATGGGTTTCCATTATCGAAAGTCTGCGCGGAAACCGGTTAGATCTGAAACTGCTCAAGTAATTGCTTAGAGATACCGTTATCTACAACAGATTCAAGAACTTTGCGCTAAGGGATTCAAAGGCGTTTATTTAGACGAAACGTGGTTCGATACTAACACATGCAAGATGAAAAATTGGATGGACGACGCAAAAAATTGCACAGTTGCAGCTCCGGCTTCAAAGAGTGAAAGAATCGTTATCCTGAATTGTGGTGGGCGCGATGGTTTTATCAAAGATGCGCTTCTTGTCACTCATCAAAAAATGGAGAATGCTCCAGCTGACTATCATAGTACCATGACAGCTGATATTTTTGAAAACTGGTTTGAAAATTCCCTATTAAAACGATTAAACGAATCTTCAGTCATTGTAATTGATAATGCTAAATATCATTCACGTGTTCTCGATCCCAAACCAAATATGTCTTGGAGAAATTATGACATGATTGAATACATGAGAAAACATAACATTGAAATTCCCAACCCCACTCCTATAAAACCAGCCTTAGTTCAATTGATTAACAAGAAGTTAAGGTTGTGTGACAAGAAATATGTAATTGATGAATTAGCTCGAATCTACAGACATGTCGTGTTACGATTAGCTCCGTATAACTGTGTGTTAAATCCCATCGAACAAGTGTGATCCGAAATAAAAAGAAGTGTTGCATCTAAAAATTTGAATGGGCGTTCGTGAATTGGTCACTATTTTAGAGGATGCTTTGAACCGTGTGACGCCCCCAGAAGTGGAGAAACTATATCAAACGTGTAGAAGAACTGGAGGAAAATTACCGTTCTCTTCAACCCGTTTACGTTAGAGAAGAGTTCGTAATATAAGTTGTAGAGTCGTCAGCGGAAGGAAGCGAAGATGATATTTGGTACACATTCACATAGGTGAGTCAAGCTTTGCATGATTAAAAATAATTGTATTAGTAAAATTAGGCACTAGGCAATTACTATTTAAGAACTGTGAATAGACCTTCCTTGTCCATTCATAAAACTTGGCTAATCCCTTGCTATACAAACATTAAAATAAATTGCACACTACGTTAACGTCAAAGTTAAAATAAAATGTAGTGCCAAAAATAAAAGTAGTTTACCAAACATTGTGTATAATTAAACACACAATATACATAAACAATCACAGTACTAAAGCGCAATAATAAAACTACAAATTCACACTACGATCGTGTTAAATCAAATTCCATTAAACTTATTAGCATTACATAAAAGAAGCACTTACTCCTTTACTTTAAACATGCTACCGAGCCGTTCAGTGATAGAGCCTTGGCGTAGCATTCGGGAGATCGTGGCTTCGACCATCCTGACTCCTCTCCGACACCTTCCCGAATCCTTTTCCCTCCCCTATCTCGGCCTGAGCCTTAGATGCCTAAATGCCATAAATTAAATTCAAATTTTAAAAATGCTATAATACAAATATTTCGCGCCCAAACGTCACGTATTCAGAAATGTTTACAAGCAGTGACAACGCGGTCCTATTCCTGTCCGGGTCATGTGTTTACATACACTGCTCATAAGGTGTTCGGAATTCCGGAGCATTCCGGAATGGAAGTCAGAATTCGGGAATCGGAATGACAATTTGGGCGATTTCTGAAATGTCGGAATTTCGGGCATCATCACCAGATTGTACAAAAGAACTGTTCACAGACATATCAACAAGATGTGTTATTTTCACAACAATCAACACTTGCTGGATAAGGTCAAATACAGTGTAAAGAATTCTTGGAATGAGCACCTGACCCTAAAGTTTTTAAAGACCATAGATATAATTTTAATTCTTGTGTTGAAATTCAATAGTAGCTCATGTCAAACGGAAGGTAATGGATAGGAATTTTGGAAGTCTAAATTATGAATTTAATTTGTAAGGCCTTAAAACTTTAGGAAGCCTTAGCCTAAAGACTTTGGGAAAAGTAGACTCATATCGGGCAGATGATGATGGGATGATTAGTGGAATGGAGAAATTAAGAGGAAACAGAAGAGCACGGAGAAAACCCACGCACACTGTGTTTGCTCACCAGTAAACCCACATGGCACGAGTGGGGATCGAACCGACAACCCCAAGCGCCAGAGGTGAACGCTTTACTATTGAGCCACCACGGCTTTGGGAATTCCGAAATTCCGGAATCCAAGTAATTCCGGAAATGACTTCGGACTTCCCAACACCCCTTACTGATGACCCTTATATTGTCACAAACCACGTTGAATTTTTGGGACATTAATACAATACATATAAAATTAAATCTGAAGATCTAGTAACAACAGAACATTGCACTCAACAAGTACAAGAACTGAAGTGAGTACGGACACTTTTGTTCAGTTGTATTGAAGATTCTTTTTATTTAAAAAAAAACTCCTTTCCGCTTTTCTCTTCTTTTAAATCCCTTACAGACTTTCCTTCTTATTTCCAGACAAATACAGTTAGTTTATTTTTATGAGTATCTGGCGGCGAATACAAAGGAAAGCACCATTATGACGGGGCCAGAGAGAGGCACTTGAACTACGGCAACGCTGGGAAATCGGAGTGAGACACGTGCTTCATAATGGTGGAAGGTTCAGGTCGTCTCCTGATAAGAAAAGGGGCTTTTGCTTTGCGACAGAGAATAATTAGAAAATTGTTTTGATATTTTTCATATTAGTTTTTTGCTCTTTATACATCATACGTAAAATAGGAAATCGCCAATGCCAAGTGAGGGGAAATGCTTGTAGACAACAAGGGCGAATGTAATGTATACAAAATAGTTTTTTTTTTACTGATTCCTTACAACCATGAAATTCAAGTATTGTTTCATCCTTACGTATTATATTTCCCAGGCCTCTCATCTCAGAAGTTTAAATGGGGGAAGGGGGTAATTTTCCTATTTATTTTGCAGTCACTATAGAACAGAAAATCACAACTAGCAATCTGTGGGAACTCAGAATCGTATGAAAGCTACTTCTATACGATGTTCTGCATGAGTTTACTGTTTAGCTTACGACTTTTGAACAATCGTGTAATATACACAGCTATACTGTCCTTTTAAACAAGATTTCTAAGTCTTTATCACAGATTATCCTCACTTTGAAATAAAGCCTTTACTTTTACAGTAAAAAGCTCTGATATCTAGCTAGTATTTGTTTACCTACCGGCAGCTGATATTCCGTAGAAGAAGGAGGTAGAAGTTTTAAATGTGTGATAATTTGTCAAAACGAAGTGATTGTACACATAACATTCTCTAAAATAATTCCAACATCGTTCTTCTTTACTACTAAAGCAACACGTATAACCAAGACACAACATATTCCGATAGAGAAATACATGAAATCAAAATGTGAAATCAAATCATGAATTTGGTATGAGATTTTCCATAATCATGAATTTGAATTTAATTTTTAAGACCTTTAGGCAACTTTGGCTCAGGCCGGATGGATGATGATCAGGTGGAATGAAGAAAGTGGGAGACCTCCGAGATAACCCACGCACACGGTTAATAAAGAACCTGCAGAAAAAAGTTGGTTTCAATGTGGACGCTTGATGTGCAATTGACTTTCCTTGTTAGCCAGGGCAATTCCACGTTTTTCCGTACTGTTAATCCCTTTGATGGATCTGATGCACTTTTAGTGAGAATGTGGTTCGCATTCGAAGCTCAGAGTTAGAGGTCTACTGTGTGAACTTCGAGTCAGGAACTAGTATTGTCAAAACATGTGTACAAAGCGGCCGCGGCTTAATGGTAGACGGCAGCTTAGCATTTTGGAGGTATTAAAGTCAATCCCAGTGACTGAACATCCAAACTGTTTTCCAGTAACAGCAGGCAAATATGGTAGTACTTTAAAGTTAGACCCTGTCAGACAGCTTCCCACATTCTTTTCCCTCCCCTATCCCGGCTTGATCCTTAGATGCATAACAAGAATTCAATTCGAAAAGCGAGTTAACAAGTATAAATAATCATAATATTTTTCTATAGATGCTATCCTGATCAACTATCACTCGAGTTTTTCATTTTTCTTCAGCTTCTATCAGAGGTCAAAGCTATTTTGAAGAGCTGCAATCACATGTTCTCGAAAACACGTAGAGAGATCAGTAAACTTTGTAGTTTTTGGCCCTTTTAGTAATTAGTTATTTGGGCCCGTGTGGGTTCCATTACCTGTTCAGTTTATAAAATCCACGAGCACTGATCCCTCAGAAATGCCCTGACGCAACGGTCAGCTACAGAGACCCGTGCTTTATCCCAAATCCCGATGGCAGCAACGGCAGATACATAATTCGCAATAGTTTTCTTTTGCCAAGTTAACAGAAACATCCCTTAAAAGGTATCTTACTTCCAAGTACTTCACGTGATTTTAAGAGGCATCCCCAATAGTAGCCACTAGTTCCGCTGTTGCCTTACATTACGACAGAAAATTAGTTATGGTAGATTACCATACAGTAACAATGAAGCGTTATATTTCAAATAAATATAAACTACTCCAAGGAGCAATAACTTTGCAGTGGGAATCGTACATAGCGTTCGGTACAAATCAATATATATATAATCTGGCGTTCTGAGGTTCACTCAGCCTCCTATGAAATTGAGTACCGGAGTGTCCTTGGTACTTCTGGGCACCTTGGGAAGGTAAAGGCGGTCGAGCGTGGGACTGAGCACCCCACCTCACTAAGTACCGTAGGTCAAGAAAATGTGGAGCACTACCTCCACATCCCCCATGCGCCGTTCACGGCCGTGAATATCGCACAGGGGATAGCTTTACCTTCTTTATATATATATATTACACATGAAGCTCCTGCGTAGCCTAGTCGGTAGCGCGCTCGACTTCAGTGCGAGCGGTCTCGGGTTCGATTCCCGGTGGGGGCTCAAAAATTTCGGTGTTGACCCAGCATCGTGAGGACAATTGGGGAGTTGCTGTGAATAAAAGACAGTGGCGATCACAGTGAGAGCTTCGGCTCTCCTCTCCCAACCCGTCTGGTCAGCGTGGGAGCAGTAGACCAACTCCTCCCTTCGGGGAGAGGCCTCATCCACTAGTGGATTGAATATGGCTGTGATCTCTTATTATTATTATTATATTACACATGCTGTATCAAACGACTGGAAGGGGTACGAAAATCATAAAAACAGAGGAAATTTTACTTACCTTCATTGTTACTGCCTCCTGCTTCTGGAATTACTCGAGTTTCAGCAGGGTTGCATATATTCTGCAAAGGATAGTCGTGATCTGTTAAAAAAAATTAAAAAAAAAAGCATCAACCAGTCCTTTTAGCGAGGCTCCCGTTTCCTCGCACTTTCTTCATTCCACCAATTCATCCCATCATCCATACGGCCCGAGCCATAATTGCCTAAAGGTCTTAAAATAAATTCAATATTCAACCCTGGGTAGCCTAGTCGGTAGTGCGCTCGACTTCAGTGCGAGCGGTCCCAGGTTGGATTCCCGGTGCGGGCTCAAAAGTTGTGGTGTTGACACAGCATTGTGAGTACAATTTGGGAGCTGCTGAGAATAGAAGACAGTGGCGATCACAGTGAGAGCTTCGGCTCTCCTCTCCCAACCCGTCTGGCCAGCGTGGGAGCAGTAGACCAACTCCTCCCTCCGGGGAGAAGTCTCGTCCAGTAGTGGAATGAATATGGCTGTTATTTATTTATATATTCAACAAAAGAAAACATGCGATTTTAGAGCTTACTTGAAAAAGGAAGACAATTATTAAAAAAAAATATTTAATTTAAAAAATGTGCAGTCTTGCAGAAAAATATAAAAACTTTCTTTCAAACAATTCCCAAAAGGGACTTTTTCTTCCTATCTTTATTGTAGTCTTTCAATAACATCCCAGCAGCTTCTATGCAGAAAAAATATTATGTTAAGCTATTTTTACCATGGATATTATAGCAGTGTCAAGCTTTTCAAAAGTCACTTGATGTGATTATTTACATTAATTCAATGCTTTAAGTTTAATTTTAGTCGAATTCTTAGCCTAAAATGAAATTTGTCCCGTATTATAGTACCAAGATCCTTATTACGAATAAGGCGACCGTGATCTAGTATAAATATAGTTGTGATACACCTTTCCTGAATATATATTCCCCCTCACAAAACTAACGTATCTGCTACTCAGGCAGATCAAAGCATATTAGGTACACATTTTTGATACCAAAGGTAGTTTTTCATCCATTATTTGTAACTATCAAGCCTACTATCAAACATGCAACATGCCACTTACCCCACAAATCTCGATCAAACTTTTACGATAAAGGCGTTACAAAAACAAAGTGAGAACCATCCATTACTAACCTGAGCAGTTTTACGTTTTATTTGCATACTCCCTCTCGCGGAAGCTCACCATGGTAAGGGAAACGCTTTGAGGAAACAAAATAGTGCAGAAGATGGAGATTTCGGGGTAAGTGGAATGTTACATTTTGAATTTATTCATGCTGCAATTGCGCCTAAACACAAGGTAAACTCACTTTCATCCGTACGTTTGGGCTAATACCTTATCACATTAGTAACCCATTTAAAAAATATAAATAATGATGGCTTTGTTAAGATCTATCATTTACTCGTTGCTGTAGCCAATAATACTGTACACAGATAAGCTAGAGGTAAAAAAATAATATCAAAGAATGAGAAACTAAGAAATAATACAGCGTGTTTTAAAATTACACCGACAACTTTGGAGGAAGATAGTAAAAAAAGTCCCAGTGAACTTGAGATATCAACTTCGCGCGTATTCATGCTCATTTCAACCCATCTTACGCTTTTTAATGTAAGATTATCTAGACGAAAAGCTCGTTCTCAAAATCGTTTCTACCTCCCGAAACAGACAAACAGTCTGGGCCAGAGATCTTTTATGTATAGATTGTCACACTCTTTCGTCGCCACCTGAGTTTTCCCTAAAGAAAAGATAGTTCCTAACACAAGGTTATAATAATTTGGAGTAAAAAAAAAGGTTTTCATTGTTTTGAATTATTATTATAATATTACAGTATATTAATTTATTGCAAGAGGGGTGTAAAATGGAGTTTGCTGTATCCATGCTATTTGACGGGACCAGGGGAGAAACGATGAGGGTCCACCATTGGTAGTTTTTCAGAAAATGAAAAATAAAGTCATGATACTCATTACTTTACCCCTGTGACCTGTATCTTTATGTGGATTTATTGAAGAACTGTCATTGTTTTCTGCTGCCAGCACATGGCATAGCAAATGTACAAGACTGAGCTAACGATAGCATTAATATCTTCAAAAAACGAAAAATTGGACCCTCATCGTTGTTCCCCTGGACCCTTCATTTGTAATAAATAAATATTTTTTTAAGAATTCCTTACTTCCCTTGCGGGCTCGTAAGACAATTATGATACATGATTTTGGATAGTGCGGATTTAAAAGTTGACTGTGACATGACGCATCAATTCTACTGTTCATGGTGTTAGAAATATGAACCTCTAAATTTAATTGTTCCACGCTTTCTAAATTTATTTATTATTTTCTTTTTCGTGTGCTACTATTCGTCGAAGTTTGGTGATGTAATTCTAAAACACGATGTATGAAAGACGAAATGGTGAATTGCTAGAAAGGCAGTTAAGTACCAGTTACGAACACTAGATGGAGAGGAATATTCTCAAATTATTCACTTGATGAAAAGTTTTGAATTTGAAAAGAAAATACGTCCTGAGCCAAAGTTTCTTATAGGCCTTAAAAAGTAAATCCGAATTGGGGGAAGAAAATAAGGACTTGAGATACCAAATTTAAAAAAGAGACATTCAAGAAAATTAAAAAAAAAAAAAGGATATTCCCTAACAAGCCTCATAAACTTCACTATATGAAACACTTTCATATAAACCAAAACTGTGTCTGTAAAATACGTAATATAGCATCCTCTCTGACAAGCAACGCGCGGGCAGTCACTAGTAGAAAATAACTACAGAAAGATGTTATTATACCAAACCGAAAGATGGATAGGAATACAGGTCGCTAAACTGATTAGAAATGGATCTCAAAACTCCTGTCTGCAGGCTGGTCTTCAATTGAGCTATTAGCTACGCAAATTACTATTGTAGCCTCACCTGAGGCATCCGTTAAGCTACAGTTGAACTTATCTTAAATATTATATACACATTATTATAAAAGAAGTTTTAAATGCCAATTTTACAATTACACCCAACGAAGAAAATGGTACTAGGACTTTGACTTAATTCAGGGCAAAATCCCAGCAATCGCATTCTGTAAGGGAAAATCAAAGAGGCCTTAATGATGAATATAAGTTCCGCATTTTAAGCTACGGGTTGCGTGTTGCTAGTTGTGTCAGAAACATGGGTCGTAAGGTAATACTTTGTACGTTCCTATAAAACTGTGCTTATGAAAATCCATTCTCTTAATTGCAATTAGTGAAAAATTGACTTTTGGGAAGAGATCATACGAAGAAAAAAAAGTTACGAATGGGGCGGAGTTGAAACTTACCGCTATTGTTACTGCCTTCTGCTCCTTTAATTGCTGCAGTCTGGGCGAGTCGCTATCTGTTTTTAAGTAGAAAAACTAAAATAAATACACTGACCACTATAAAGTGATACATCATTCATTTTCATAAAGAATCTTAAAAGCAAATCTTACAAGTAAACCTATCGATGCTTCAAACCGCTTCTTTGACCAAATTATGTAGAGGAGAAGGGTACATCAGGAAACTACCAGAAAGCATGATTAAATGTGCCATCGTCCATAACGACAGACGGAGTGGCCAAACGTTTGGTTTATACGAATAAACATTTGCATTGTGATCTAAGTACGAAAACACACGTTCATTAATAAAATGTTTGAAATTATAAAAAAAACAACAACAAAAAACAGAAAACTGGATATTAGGTAAATGCACTATCTTTTAGGTGGTACGTTAGTCATGACCAACACCTTGAATCTTACTCGATTATTGTTACATAGCGAGGGGATTATTTACATATCAATCTGGATTAGAATTTTACTAGAAATACATCGGTGAAATCAGTTTTGCCATAAATGTATTTTTGAGAGAGAGAATGAGAGGTGACATTAGTATATGTGTAGTTGATTGGAAAGTTCATAAATACTCTTGTTATTTTTGAAACAATGTAAGAAATGAAAACCCAACGCACAAATAATGAGTATTGGGAACCACATACTCAGTACTTGGTACAATTTTAGTATCGACCTGTCTCTACATTGTTCAATAAGCGATTATTGTTGTTACAAAGTCCTTTTAATCATAAAATCTAGTATTAGAACGCAAAATTGACAACTTGAATGCAGAAATCTTGAAACGTTTCATTTTTCTTCTTCTTCTTCTTAAAAAAAAAAGGCATAACCCATTGCATTCAAAAAGCCCGCTATTTTGCATATGTAAACGTAGCATTCATTCAGGCAAGCAACGTGGGGACTAAATTGTAGAAGGAACTACCTTAAGAAGTCATTACACAAAACTAACAGATTGATAGAAAAAAGGACTCGCTGGGCAGATCACTTCAACATCAACCTAGTAGTCACATACCATTATCAGTAGTAAATTACGATTGTTAGCTATATGTCCTGGGTTCCAAGACCCATATCTCGACGATCTAGAAAAATAATTTTTCTCTTCTAAATATGAACGAAGATTCGGACGATCAAAAAATTGCGTATTATATGAATTACATAAATTTAAAAACTAATATGACTTCAACTAACCTCTCTTCGCTCGCTCAACATACTGATCGTGCTTTTTCTTGGTAAGACACCTGCAGTTCATATTGTGAGGTGTCATAATTAGTATTTCTCCGCAGGGCGCCATGTTTGTGCCTCTTTATCAATTGCAGTGCGTATTAAACGAAATAACAACAACACTGATTCTCATAACACTTTTTGGACTGTTGGTTATCACTAAATGTTTATATACAAGTGACTGTTACCGGATATAAATGCAAATCATAAGAATTGATAACGAGTTTTGAATAAATCAATATAAACTTGATGTTCGAATGTCCACCAACTACAGAACTGCACCTTAAATTTTAGTAAAAAAGTGATAATTAAGCATGGTCCACCATTTAAGCAATGAAACCTAGTGGGCCTCCAAGCAATGTAAATATGGTCAACAACTGGACCCTGTGAATTAAGAACTAAAATAAATGGTGCTGTTATAGTTTTAGGTCGCCAAAAAATGGAAAATTCACAGGAGAAATGGACTTCGTGGGTAAATAAAGGAAGGTGTCTTATGTAAAATTTGCGCTGGGCTGCTTGTCTAAAGTGCCTAATTACTGTAAATAACGAAGGTTTCTTACCCGCTTAAAAGGGCAAGGTTCGGCCATTGTAAGGAAAAGACGATGTGAAAACTGATTGCAGCGCCATGAATACGACTCCCTTGCGGTTGCAAATTAGCGGGAAACAGTGGTAACCTCTTGTAGTCGCGTGTGCAATAAAAAACACCGCACCTGACCTTAACTAACCTCCGAGTGCCTTTGGTCACTACATTTATTACATTTCCTAATACGTGTAAATAACAAATATTTCTTACCCGCTTCAGAGTGCAGTGTTCGACCAATGAAACAGTGGTAACCTCCTGGAGTCGCGTGTGCAATAAAAAAACACCGCACCTAACCTCCGAATGCCCTTGATCACTACTTTTATTAAGGTAAGTGCAGATGTTTTAAGTGTCTATAAGTATATCCAAAGCATTGTAAGTGTAAATCAGCGAAAATCCTGAAAACGTGCGTATATGGCCCGAAGTGCATATGATGTAAAAGTACCGGAATGGGATGTTCAAGCCGCGATGCGCGCAGAAATTTAACTTTCGGAAGTGAAATAGAAAGGAACAGTGAAAATCCGAACGAAAAAGACCAAGTGATTGTCTGGCGACGTAAAACTATAACTGCACGAAATAAATTATTGTGGAGTAAAGGTGAATCCATAGAACATTTCTGTTACCTTCTCCCTAAAAGCATTACTTTCTTTATTCCACCAGTAGTGAGCAGATGTGGCTCATTACAGGAGCCACACCTTTCAAATGTACCTAAAGCGGACGATTAGGCTAACTAATAACAGTGAGTCCAGTCTTTATCCTATGCAGGAATGCATTTATTTGTTCATAATCAGTAACGTGAATTTATATTAATATGAATTTCGGATTACTTGTACATTTTGAGATTAACTACATCACATGGAGTAACACCTTGCGCAGCCCCTGACACACACGTGGAATTTTGTACTTTACTCACATTAGAATAGAAAGAGAATAATCTGGGTGACATTTCAAACGTTAGTTGCAGGTTCTAGAACGCTGACCCTCTCCAGTTCCAAGAGTCCAAGTCAAGAAAGTGCTTCTTTTTTTTTCAAAAGAAGTGGCATTATTCTCTACCTATGATACTCCTGCAGCCGGGCCAGCGTTCTAGAAACTTCCCCTTTTACTAGCAGTTTTTGGACTGCTGGTTGTAACTAGGTATTCATGAGTGCCTTGTGGAATTAATGCGTACGGTACATAAAGCAGAATAATTAGCTGTGATAAAGTGCATCACAATCGAAATAGTTTAAGTAAATTGCTACCTAAAACTTAATTGCAGTTTCGAATCCCAAATTGAGCGCGGAAACATGTGACTACCAAACTAATTATTTAATTTAGCAAGTTAGAAACAGCTTAAGAATTTAGTTTGTACGAAAAAAATATTTACTTAAACTCTTGTAATACCACATGAGAATGATCTTATTCCTAACGCCAGAGCGATGTTTACATGAAAGTAGCGATTCAGCTCTCGCCTGGCAGTGCCGTATTTCTGTTAGCGCACCATAATTTAGTTCAAATGTATTTAATACAACTACTATGTTTTTCTAACATCTTATCATTCTGCAGCAGGAAGTGCAGCTGACGATTTCCTACTATTTCGTAGTACGTATTGTTATACTCATACGTTATGCTGATATTTTCTGCTTCTGAAGGCATTTTGCAATGCCTATACGTATACGAGCACTTCCAGCTCAAAAAGAGCGTGAGATTTCTTGACTCGAAAAAATGGTGGCGGCTCAGAGTGAGCCGGAAATAGTCAGTGGCATTCAGAGGACAAATTCACTGAGCGCTCAATCAGCGCTCACTGCTTTGAATTCCACCATTGTGCCACGTTTATTCAAATACACAGCTTTATCGCAACTAACACTGTTACATAAATATCTGAATTCAGTATAGTTTATTTCAATACATGGAATCTGCCCTTGTAGTTATTTTCTAGATTCCACACAAAGTAGTTATGCACCCCTTGTAAATAAATATATGATAAATATATTTTAACACTATGGCCTTTGCCCGATATTTGCAGTTCCTTTAGAATTTTGATGATTATCCATTGTAGTCTTTATCTCAGTTATTTAATCAACATGATGTGCATAATGGAAAGACATCAATTTGAATTCTAAGTATATTATATACTTGTACAGCGAACAAGATAAAGAAATCACATTAAACAATTGTATATAATGAATTGTAAGTTCATAGATGAGCAACGACCTTGAGATCCCTTCGTAGCGATTTTAACAACATTCTCCGAAATACTTCAGAATAACAATAATTTCCTAAACGATGTAACTTTTATAGAATTAGAACACGGAAATTGTTTGGGTATTGTACTACTGATATTCGAATACATTCTTTTTAACTTCCCGCATTTTCTTTTACCCAGTATTTAGTTTTACAACGATCTTAATAAACAGTGTTTATCAGGGCTTCAACGTAGGCTACGGTTTGTAACATTCAGTTGTTCAGAGTACAGCTTTTGATGCCGGAAAAAAAAAACAGGAAAAAATTTCCGTTAAGAAATAAATACTGGTTTTATTAACGAAATAGTTTTTTTTTTGATCACATATTATGTATTTGTTGTTTTCGTTTAGTAATTTTAAATGTTCTCCCTAATAGTATTCAATATCATATGGATATCATTTTTATTTTAATTTAGGGACCCTCATACCACCCCCACCTCTTTGCGATCTTTGCACCAAATCCACTTCGCGTGTCTGAAGGAAATCAGCGAACTAAAGATGTTCTCCATGGAATTTGGGGTGGGCCATCCCCATTTTTCTCCCTGTCTCGACCCTACGCGGCGTCGAGGCACGGAGTCATAAGGACCTGTTTTGCACTATTACGTAATGGGGTGAAATCGGAGATATTTCTTTTAGCTCGGTTCCCGGTGGACAAACCCGGGCCTTAGTTCCTCGTTGGGGGAAATGAATTTACTTTATTTTATTTTATTTTTCCTTTATTTTACATGATGTATAAAATACTACATATAGACTTGAGTTACTACTATACAAAGGCTGTTTATTTGTGTTTTATTTAATTTAGTTTTTATTTATTTAGTTTTATTTATTTATTTATTTATTATTCACTTGCTTAACACTTTCATTTTGATATGATTATCATATGGATATCCAGGGGATGTCCCGCCGGGATATTTGCGACGTCCATGTGACATCCAACGACATACGTGTTGATCGGATGGCCGAATGTCCGCTTCATGGATATCCCATGGGACGTCCCGCGGGACCTACATAGAATGTCCGTGAAACGTCATATGGCTATTGCCATGGGACGTCCGGTGGATATTATGGGATGTCGCATGGATATCACAAATCACCCAACTGGACATCCCCAGGGGGAAGGCGGAGTTAGCCGTCGTCCTTCCTTTTATTACTTAACGAAGATGTAAAAGTCCTCTATAGTGCTGGGATGTCCTGGATCTGAGTAACGTGCTTTCATGATCTCCATGTTACTCATTTTCAGGAGTTGCACAACATTGAACTATGACTAACACGGAGACGGTAAAAGCCCGTCTCTCAGACCAAGGACATCCCAGCACCATAAAGGACATTTGCATCTGCGTTAAGTAATAAAAGAAAGGACAAAGGCTGCGCAAAACTCATCTCAGTTCAGTCTACAATAACATCATGCTCTATCCATCCACAAGAAGGCATCATTAATTACAGAAAATAATCCTGCAATGAATTTCGATAGCATTTTATTGACCGTCTTCAGAACACAGAAAAAACATTTGTAGGAGAATTGACCTCAGCGTACAATCTTCGTGGACATTACATCCGTGGCTTGGTATACTGGCAACACTTTACTCATAAAAATTCATCACTTGATAATAATCGAAGAATTGTGTAAAATTCCAAAAGGTCCAGATGGTAAGCTACTGCGGAACAATGCAGAAACTAGTTGCAGGTTTAAAATTCGTCGTGGCTGATAACCCACGGATTGCAGTGATAACTCACGGAACTGAAAAATATAAAATAACGCTAGACACAGCACTTCACTACTCTCGGTCCGGCATATTGGCTGACGCCCAGCATTGCATAACCATATAAGAGGACAGGGAGTTTAGTGATGTGCTGTCTATATCGTTTTTTTTTTTTATGTATCGACATGATTTTAGTTTGCGGGCAATTCCCCAACATCCTCTAAGAGAATGAAAATATTACCTTGTGTCCTTCCATATGGTAAATTCCTCGATGTGGACTTGTAGATTTATTCTTGGTGCATTCCCATGCATTCAGTGTTCTCGTTGTTTGGTTCTGGGAGATCCTCACACTCCGCCAACCGCACTGACAGTTTATTAATTAAAAGCACAGCAGGCCCGGGAGCATGAGAGGTCACACAGCAATGCCAGCTCCAAGGAGCTCTCGAGAAGCGATTACGGATTGTACAAAATTCAAATTACAGTTTTTTATTATTTTAATCTTTAACTTATTAATTCAGAACAAAATTGACACAAATCAATCACATATTTCACATCATTGAAAACAATAACTAAAAAAACTAATAAAGTCTCAGTGATTAAATTTCCACCAGTTGTTACTACACAACTATTGCTTTTTTTGTGCAAATTTTGAATTTTTGAAATGTGTCCCTTTTGAGATATTTGACGTTGACAATACCCGATTGTAGAAAAGTCGCAATGTTTGCAAACCGACAAAAAACAAAGGATATAGTTTTCAGATCTATAATTATTTTGGGAAGTTGTATACCATATAGCCTGTATCCAGACAAAAAAATTGAAGGGTGAGTCTCAGTTATTTCTTTTACGAAAATCAAAAATTAAGATTTTGATGATTCAAACATCAATATTGAACGCTTTTTGGTTGCCGAAGTATTAAAGTAAGCCTAAATGTGAACATTAAATGTTATACTTGCATTATCTTTTATATTGTTTCTGTTTGAACTCAATATTTTTAAACACAAAAGGGTTATAGAGTTTAACACAAACCTCTGAAAAGTGTAAAATACACTGACGCGCCTATACAAAAAACTGAAGAACTAACAAATTATTGAATGCCTGTTTGCAACACCATGAATGTAGTACAAACCTCGGTAAAAAAAATAAACATAAATAAATTTTGTCAGCAACCTTTTAAAATGAAATTAGCTTATTTGATATGGATTGGCCCTGAAGGAAGTGCGACGAAGCAATGCTTGATGACGTGACTCGATTGCTTATAATAATACTCACTCCTTCCCACATGATTTCACAACATATCGTACAGTTTCACCAGGCAAATGCCGGGATGGTACCTTAAGAAAGGCCCTGGCCGATACCTTGCTCATCCGATCCCGACCTGAGCCAAAGATGCTAAAAGGCTACAAATAAATTCAATTCAAATATAGCGTTGACAATAAATGAACCTTTAAGTGCGTCATATGAAGTTGAAAAACGCTTATTCTCCTTACTACCATTAGTTCAGAGTACCTGCCGCAGGTTTGTTTCACGTACTCTTTTTAACAAACGATGTTTATAGAACTACTCTTCGTTTTCATCTTCACATCGATTTCAAATTTGCATTGGCTTGGAATCTTCGAACAAATACAGATTAATGGATACAGGCTTCACCGTTCCGATTCTCTACTCCAAGCAGCGGGGAACTGAATGTTACAAGTAATGTCACAGAGTAGAAGCACCACGCACACCGGAACTGGTAACCCAATAACTACAATTTCACTAGTAATTTTACACAAGTTAGAAATTAGGCATAACATAATTTAACCCATCCTAGCAAGAAAAAAATAATAATTTAACGGGACTTTTCTAAGTCATACGCTAACCTTATCGGCTCTAATGGGTGCATAAATAACGTTCGGGACAAAATAATTTTTCATAAATCGGAGACAAAGTGAACGTAAATATCACGTTCGTGTAAGTTGATTGTCGCGTAAATGGAATAGCAACGTATAACAGCCTGTGGCAGCAGCAAGACTGCGTAATGATGAAAAAATCTAACCTGACTTCTCCATCCTGTCACAGACTATCTAACTTGGTGTAGTGGGTGCATGGAAAGGTAAAATAAATAGTTCAAATTCATGGCAAAATAAATAGTTTGACATAAATCGTAGACAAAGGTAACGAAAATATTGGGGTTGTGCAATGCATGTAATAGTTGTTTGGAAAGTGAAAAAAAACAACTTAAAATGCATTGTGTGCGTAGTGTATTAATTTGCAGAGTAAGGATCATGAACGAGCAAATGACGCCAGTTTCACAATGCTGAAGCCCAGTTGCACTATCTGCACCCCGAAAACTCTCACAGGGAAGGGTAAGTGTTTTTTCATTAATGGAGTAGCAAACAAATTTACTACTTGCACAACATGACAAACAAAACATGCCAACCAGCTATTTGAAATATACGTAGTGTTTTTTAAATTTATTTATGGCGTTCAGGCATCTCAGGCTCAGCCCGAGATGTGTTGCAAGGTATTCAGCGAGAGCCTGTTTGTAGGTACCATCCCGGGGTTTGCCTGGTGTGACTGACGGGAAAACCCTGAAAAAAAAAACACCATCGGCAGTCATAAACGAAACGTTCTTCGTGCATTAGCTTAGGGTGTACCAGTTATTTACACTCTTGCTCTGCAGGTGCACGTTAAATGACACCCAAGTATTAAATTTTCCTTTCTGATCATGTTCACTTAAGTTTCCGTCACCTACTGAAACATGGATCTATCATCATCCATTCGGCCTGAACCAAAAATACCTAACCACCATAAACTAAAAGCACATTCAGATAGGATTTTTTTATACTACGCAATTCAGCAAACGTGTAGTACATGCCTCAAAAATGCTGGGCGCGGGAGGTGTCTTGAACTTTCCGTGTATGTTGAATGACGTTTTGAGGTGGCCTGTGATTCTAAAATTTAATATTCTTAACCCCAGAATCAAATTCAATACTGTTTGAAACCCCCCGAATGGAATTTCATGAAAGTAGATGATATTAAAAGATTGTTATATTTCGGCCTGTCGCCATCTTCAGTTACAAATGTCACCATTTTTAGCCTCAGAATAAAACTCAGGTCCTTTGAAACCCCCAGACATGGAACTTGACGAATATATAGTGATCTTTAAAATAATGAAATTTTGGATGGTCGCGATCTTGAATTTCGAATATCACCATTTTCTGATTAGGAATCGAACTCAGCGACCATTGAAACCTCAAGATATCGAATTTCTCGAATACCTGTTTTCCTTTAATTGTGATATTTCGGGCTGCTGCCATGTTGAATTTGAAAGTTCAACATTTTTAACCTCAGAATAGAACTCGAAGCCCCTTGAAACAACTATATATGGAAATTCAAGAAAATCTAGTGACTTAAAAATAGTGACGTTTTGGGTTTCACCATCTTCTTTAAAATTCATCATTCTTGGGCTTGCAATTCTACTCAGCGTGTTTTGGAATCTGAATAGTACTTATGGAATCACAAAAATAGACATCTCTTGTTGCATAGTTAGTCATCTCTTTTATCGAAGTTCTGAAGTCGAAATTATACTCCTATGAGAACAGTAAAAGCACCACAGTTGGCAACCCCATTAACGAAGTAAGTCACAGGAGAAAATAGATGGATAGACTTAAAGACTTTCAAGCTGCCTAAATCCAGTAATTGGAGCAAATATGTTCGAGAAAATTTGTTGCTGCACATTTTGTTAGATCATTCGCTGCTCACTCAAAATTGCTTTTTTTTTTATTTCGATGGAGAAAAGGATATGCAATGAAAATATCTTGACTAAGTTAGCAGTACAAGGTGCAGAATTATATTATACACTATCAGTGACGTAGGAGTCCCATTATTGTTCACCCATATAAGAGTGATTTAGGATGTTCTATGTCATGTCATTTATGAGTTAA
This sequence comes from Lepisma saccharinum, assembly GCA_022664845.1. Taxonomy (NCBI): domain Eukaryota; kingdom Metazoa; phylum Arthropoda; class Insecta; order Zygentoma; family Lepismatidae; genus Lepisma; species Lepisma saccharinum. The sequence continues at coordinate 38,302 of JAGDQP010009530.1, forward strand.
GAGCCACTGTTCTTCATGATACAGTGCTACTAACTTCAGATGATATAGATGGCTAAAATGATTTTACGTGATAATAATTCCAAGGAATTGTTTCAATTTACCTAAGATTGGAGATGGGACGAACCAAGATTTTCAGTCGATCTATCTTAGATTTTAACTCTAAATCACTTGTGGTCACTATTGATCTGACCATCGTCGAAAAATGTCTCGCGTCTTATGTGTGTTTATCAGTCAGTAACAATAGATTCATTATAGACCCTTAATAAATATTAAACAGATTTAATCTGTTCAAGGGTCCAATTAAACAGAAAAATCAAATGCTCACATTGAAAATTCAGTACATTAACAAGAAATATATTGTTTAGCTCTAAATCTAATTTTAGACATAACAAGGTCAGATTTCTGAGTATTCTTCATGTGTGTAACCACAACTATCTTTTCTTTTTCGCGTCACTTAATTACTGATTTGTTTTAAAATAATATCATAACATCGTACTTACGTTCACAACGAAGGTAAAGGATAATGATTTGGGAACCTAATTCAACGTGGAAGTAATTACTGTAAAATAACAGAAAATAAAGAAAGAGAAAAGAACAAGGAAAATATCTTAAGTAAAATGAATACATTAAAATGAGACATTACGCAGAGCAAACCATCAAAACAAGGAAGTTTTAGTATATCAAAGGATACGATGAATTAAACTGTTAATTTAATCTAGTATTTTGTTAGTATTTTTAAAAAATGTTTTTATTTGTAATGATTTTTGGCCCGCTATTGTTGTAACCAAACATTATAATTACGGTCTAATAACTACTTTACACATTTTTATCTAAACAATAAGGGCGTTACTAAGCGATGTTTAAAAATTTCAGCTTCCGAAAACATGGTAGTGAGAGTTGTATTCCTGGAATTTCTGATGGTCTGTCTACCTACGTAGCAGCTATCACCATGAGAGGCCAGGGGTCATCTCTCACTGAAAATCCAAGTATTCAATATATTGGTGCGGGAGTTAGTGCGGTAGAGAGCACCAATATTTAAGTATCTCTGCTTGTAAAAGTCGTCTTTGACATTTAATCTCCCATACTAAGTCTGTGACATTGCATTGGGGTTAACGGCGGGAAGGGAGTCGTCGCCTTTGGAAAAAAAATCCTGTCGGAAAAAATCTCAAGAAAATTAGATTTTTTATCTCGATGCAATGAGACCTTAGGCGATGAGGGCCTGTAACATATGAGCGAATTATAAACCATTCTAGCAAAGATAAAAGTGAATTCGAGGCACAGAACCATTTAATGACTTGTGCTGAATGGACTATAGTAGAAGACATCTACTAGGCCCGTCAAAACTAGATGTCTCTAGGAACCAGAGTAATTGTGGGAGTGTATCTTAAATTCCAACCATTTTTCCTTCATTAGAAAGTAGCCTAATTTACATACATCTGTATTATGAGACATGATTCAACCACACCCAACTCATTACGTGAACTCTAATTGAGATATCGTATTCTATAAATCGATTGAACAGAAAAGATAAAGTAATATGGGTTCCTTACTCAAGAATTTCTATTGAACTCACTGACAGTATTGCAAACATTTTATTTGCCTTTATCTCATCTTCTTCTACAGATGCTAAATTCAAGATACTATTTGGCAACCGTGCCTCTATTATATCGAGAAGGATTCAGAGTCAAATCAAAGATAACTCTCTACGTCAAGGACAATTGAAGCATATGCGCGAACAAACGTCTAAGTGACATTTTAAAAAATCGCGAGTACATTTCTATATAACAGGAAAAATATGAGGCACAAAATATTCATACTTTGCACAAAAGCTAACTTTAGACTAACATGTCTTCGTGCAAAGTACCAGGTGGGTAAATATGAAACCTGAATTTATGTACAGAAAAGACACAGTAATTAGATGACAATGTTAGGAACTATTTTATTCGAAGTATTGGCCATCGCTAGCGATACATTTTTGCCATCGTTCCGGCAATGTGTGGATGCCAGACCAAAAAATAAATGTGTCTCTTGTGCTGCAAACCAGTCATCAAGCAATTTTCGTAAGATGTGAAGAAGTGGTCAACAAGTCCCATGGATGCAAATAAGTGAAATTCGGAAGGCGCCAAGGCTGGTGAGTAGCCCGCATGCGTAAGGATTTCTCAGTCAAACGTCGCACTCGTTTCCTTGACCGGTTTTGCTGTGTGGGAGGGTACATTATCGTGAAGCACAATCACTTTATGTTGTCTTTGGTCATATTCTAGTCGTTTTTCACGCAAAGCTTGATGCAAATCGATCATTTGTTGTCGGTAACGTTGGGTATTAACGGTTTCACCAGGTTTCAGCAGTTCATAATAGATGATCCCACCAAACACAAAGCATTGTCTTCCGTTCATAGCGATTTGGTCTTGCAGTCGATGACGCCGGTTCTCCTGGAGTTACCCATGATCTTTTACGCTTAGGATTCTCGAAATAGATCCAGGTTTCGTCACCAGTCACAATTCGATGAAGAAATTATTTCCTTTTGTACCTGGCGAGCAGAATTTCGCAAGTGTTTTTTCGGTTTTCCTGCTGTCGTTCAGTCAATGCACGTGGAACCCATTTTCCCACCTTCTGAATCTTGAACATGGATTTTAAACGCATAGAAAATGCTTCTCGTGTCACATTTAATTCATACACGAGTTGTTGTTGCGTTTGAGTGTCATCCTCATCCAACAAAGCTTGCAATTCGCTGTCTGCAAACTTTTTCGCTGGTCTTCCACGTTCTTCGTTTCTCACGTCAAAATCGCCACTTTTAAATTTTGTAAACCACGCATAGCACTGTGACTTACCAAGAGCGTGATCGCAGTTTTCTTCGAATGGTAACAAAAAATCAATGGTTTTGGGGGGGAGACGGGAAGCAAAATTATCAATAAAATTAAAGGATTTTGCACACCTTGACGAATGATGTATTCAGTTTTAACATAATAATGACGTTTCCATGACGTTCAAGTTCATTCCAGTGTGCGAATTGAGGGGGGGGGGAATGACGGGATTTTCCCCCTGGCAAATACATTTCCCACCCTGACGAATTAATTTTTCGTCCCTGCCAGGGATAAATCTCTCTCACTAGAAGATATTTTGATCAAGATTAGATAAAAAATCGGAACATTTTTATTTGGCAGAAGTTGAAACTATTTTCATGCAAGTGACATGAGCTTTTACTAAAAGCTAAGAAGCCTGTTTAGAAGCCATTTCTTTTGTGATGTTTATGAAGTAGCTTAATGTGAAAGATTTAATATGATTGGTTTGATTTAGTAACCTCCTATTGGAAAATGGGACTCTCTCTCTCCGCTGGTCTAGTGGTTACCGTCGCTGCTTGGTGATCGTAGGGTTCCGTGTTCGAATCCCGGATCTGGTACGAGATCTTTTCCAAAGCAATACGGTCTGGAACGGTGCTCACCCAGGATTATGATGCAAGTGGGGAGCTGCTATGACTAAAAGACAGTGGCGATCACAGTTGAGAGCTTCGGCTCTCCTCTCCTAACCCGTCTGGTCAGCGTGGTAGCAGTAGACCAATCTCCTCCCCCCAGGGAGAGGCCTCATCCACTAGTGGATTGAATATGGCAGTGAATTTTATATATATATATAATAATATATCTATATTTCAACAGGCCGTAATAATATATATATATTACGGCCTGTTGAAATCCGTGCGTTATGTTTTATCCTTCCCTGGCTAAAAAGTTTAATTGGCACACTGGTTCATTCCCACTCCCTGCGGAGGGGGTGAGAAGGGGTGACATTGAAAAAGAGGAGGAGGAAGAAGAAGGAGAAGTGAGAGCGCCTCCTTTTCATTTTTTGTAACACTCCTCAAAAATGAAAATACTTATTTACCATTTCAAGTTTTATTTTCTTTGTGACAAGCTTATTTTAATATAGTTCTGTGTGTGTATAATTTTGTATTTTAATTACCAAATCAAAAAAAAAAAAAAAAGCAAAATTAGACATATTTCTTTTCGAAATATTTTAAATTACTTTATCAAAAACAAATATGTTAAACATGCGACTACTTTTCGCTTTCAATCAGTACACAAAACAAAGCCTATTATATATCTATTTTTTTATATTTTCCGTAGACCTCAGACGCACGTACACAACGGCTTTAGTCTCGTGAAACTATCAATAACGCTTTGGTGACGTTTGTTTTTAATTTTATTATGTGTAAATAAGTGAAATTGAGTACTTTCTTGTTAAGTGTATTAAAACATAAACCTCACATATATACAATATACATGCCCTGTATATTCGACAGATATTGAGCACGGACCCATAGTAAATGTAATATAAATCTCTTGCTCTTTACTTAACTCGATGAGCTTCTATCCCGCTAGTGACGTCATATTCACCTAGCCAATCACAAAGCATCAACCTCTACTGGCCCTCCCTGGTGTCCATAGAAGCATCGCATTTACATGACATTAGGCCTTTTAACACTGAAGTGTCAGATAAATATTATCGTGTGATCTCTGCATAAGTTACCATCGAAGTATACACGAATAATAATATTTCCTTTTTCAAAGCAGCACTTTTCCTTTGTCCCGAAAAAGGATTCCGATTGATTAACACCCTTGTATTTTTATCAAACCTAAAGTATACCCTGTATATTATTAGCATAAAATATCTTACAACAACTACTTCGAATTTAAGTGGCTTTGTACACAGGAAACATTAAATTATAAGGATAAAATCAGTACTTACATATAGTATTTTAAAAGCCAGGAAAAAAACAGATTTTTTTTTTTAAAAAAAAATATTTTTTTCTACGAAGCAAAATAACCGTGGTTTTATTGACGATTTTTTCTTTTTTTGCTTAATCATCACGAATATTCACTACTTAAGAGATATTTTGTGTTTTCCACCAGCTTCAGTTAATAATTTAGCGAATCTAATGTATTTCAAGGCTTTTACAAGTTATTAACCATTCGTAAATTCTTAACAAAGATTTGTCGGGTTCACCCATTATGCCTTTTGCCCCTCTGCGCTGTATTCTGATCATAGGAACTACTGTAAATATTGTTGAGTATATAACGAAGATCCGGTTGACAGGCAATGAATGGAATGCCAGAATACAACAAATAAAATGTAGGGTCATACACAAAATATATTCGTTAATCATAATACTCTAAACTGAAGTGACATATTTCGAACAATTATCAGTTATATAACGAGCAATAGAGCAATGTAAGGCATACATCTTCGTACTTACTCATAGTAATACATTCTAATTTTCAACAGAATGTATATTCAGTATTCACAGTGGCATAAATAGGCTGCTTAACCATGAGTCGCGTTTGTATAAAACCCAGATATTTAAAATCCATTTAATGTGACATTCTTATATTTTTTCTTTATACAAAAGAGCTCCTCAAATATTCAGAAAACATTGTATTTAATATGAAATCATTTCCTTGGACTATAAAGTAATAATTTACAAAATAAGTTATTAGTGGCTTTCACATACTACCTGTTTCACAATGAAACTGTTCAGAGTTCGAACAAGTTTATCATGTTTATAAGGCATTATTTACTTTCATAAAACACGACTGTTCTTGGCTTTTGGTAAAATATATATTTTAAAACTTTAAAGTTCGCAAAGTAATTAAGATGGAGTGAAAAACATATGTTTTCCGATTCTATCGAAATTCTACGGAATAACGTGATTTTCATTTCAATCTAACTATTCTAAGTATAAGCCCCGCTTCACACTTGCGATGCGGCAGCCGTGCGGCGACCGCGCGGTCACCGCAATCAAGCTTATGGGCCATTGAAACAAATGGAGTGGTTCACATATACTGCGGGTGCGGGACGGTGCCGCAGATCTGCCGCATTACCCATAGCGGTGCGGCGACCGTGCGGGAGCCGCAAGTGCCTTACGGGCCATTGCACAGCGTTGGATGGTTCACACATGCGATGCGGCAGCCGTGCGATTTGTCTCTTTTGGAATATTTTTATTCTTAATCTATTCTTTTTTTCTCAACTGTTCAATTATAAAAATGGAGATTCTTTATATTTTTCTCTGTTTTAACTAGAGAATTATAAGCCAAATAATAATAATAATAAAATAAAGTCTGACCGAATATTAAAATTAATTGGAGGTATACATTTTTTTTTTTTAACATTTGGGACCCACCTTTCCACCCCTTACTCTCCGCTTCCTTTGCACAATTTCCCTTCGCACGCCTGATGGGCACAACGAACTAAACGTGCTCTCCATGAAATTGGGGTAGAGTACCTGCCTCGACCCCAGACTCGGCGTTGATACTCGGAGTCTATAAGGACCTGTTTCTACAAAAGTTCCTCTAAAAGGGGGGGGGGGGGAAGTTGAGGATTTTTTTTTTCTGTAGCCCAGTTTCTGGGTACAAAACTGGGCCCTGTTTCCGCGGTTGGGGGGATTTTTTCTTTCTTTTTTCTATTCAATCAAATTTATTACAAACTTGAGCTGAAAAACAAATACATAGTGATTAATACATACACTTATTGATAATAGTTTTATTTGTTTTTTATTGTTGCTTTATTTATATTACTTTATATGTGTTTATGTCTCTATTTATATTTGTTTCCTTCCCACTTATACACATCTGTTTTCTTACATTGTTCATCATTCACATATCACACACACATCACACTCTATTTTAAAATTCTGAATATTAAGTTTATTATTTTAAAGGTAATTGGAGGTATAAATGGAAAATTTATTTTGTATTAAAAAATGATGTTATCCTTACTTACTTACTTGCTCTATGGTTTACGGAACTCGCAAGTTCATCGCCACAATAGCAAGCGATCGCTATCGGGCTCTATCCTGGGCACGATCAAGCCAGTTTTCACTACAGACACTTATTTCTCCAAGATCCCTTCTAATATTATCCTCCCAACGTCGTGTCCATCTTCCTAACGGTCTGTTTCCCTCCGGCTTTCCAATCAAGATGGAATATAGTCTTTGTTTTTTTCCCATCCAAACTACATGGCCTGCCCATTTTAGTCGTCGCGATTTAATCATTCTTACAACATCAGGTGAGTCGTACACTCCGTGGAGTTCTTTATTATGCAGTCTCCTCCAGTCATCTCATCCCGTTTTGGCCCGTATATTTTTCTCGAGACCTAAATTGCAAACACCCGTAATTTATGTTCATCTGCTAAGGTCGTACTCCAACTTTCGCAACCGTAAAGTATTACCTGCAGAATGACAGTTCTGCATATTTTCAATTTCAGCTTCCTTGATATTAATCTCGGGGATAATCGCCAGTACCTACAGGTTCTTCGAAGTGGTAGAGTTCGAGTCCTAAAGGGACATAAAAATTGTCAGCCTTTAAATAATAATCTAGGAAAAAAATATGAACTTAAACAAAATAATGGTAGGAAACCAGGGTTGGCAAAAACTGCCCCCCACAAAAAAAAGTCTTTTTGTTTAAATACTTTGCTTTATTTATTTATATTACATATGGATGGATAGAAATAAGTTTGTTTCTCCTTAATGTTCTTATGCAGCAGCGAGGTTATGAAGGACAGGACCTATAGCTAAAGCTCAAAGTGGAATCCGAACCAGTACTCGATTTGCACCTGAGAGAGATTTCCCACCACCTGGACTCGAAACCGGGATCCCTTGATTACAAGGTAAAAATTATATTGAATTATCGAAGATGGTTTAATATGTGAAATCGTCACCATGAAGTTCACACTATTTGTGGCATTTTTTATTTTATTTATTTATTGGTTTAAACCAATTGATATTTTGAAGGAAAAAAAAATGGTTTAAACCAGCCAACCCTGCAACAAACCCCTTCCCCATACTGTCACTCCCACCTACATGAGAATACCTTCAGAACTTGAAAATTTCCATACTTACAGGTACAATATTCTCACTATATGGTAGGAAAATTCCAATGAAAATAATAATAATACGGATGGAATTGTCTACGAATTTTCTTGCTCGTAAATGCACTGTAAAATACCATTTCTTAAAATTAATAAAGCTGTTTTTATTTTTGCACTGAGAAATAATATTCATACAAATGAAATATCACCATTATTTCATTTTAAATAAAAACATATCGGTTTGGAAATAGGACCACTGATCTTATTTTGAAACCAGCATGTTCTCAATTTGAATAAAAAGAGAAACTTGAAATTTCAAAGCTAAGAAAATTATTTCTACCATTGCACAAATGCGCGCATCTATTGCATAGTTCTTTAAACTGAGATTCGTCCTTGACGCCGCAGAGTGTTCGCAGACATGCTTTGCGAACTTAGCTCTCACCATAGGCTCACTCTAAAATATTCGCATTGGTCATCATATAACGTCAACTAACGAAAATATGGCCTCAACTAACGAATTATCTCGTGATGTGGTTTTCGTTAGTTTCTAAGTAGGGTGAGGTTAACCGTAACTTAGCCCTCACCATTTGATTACTCGAAAACAATATGAAAGGAACTTCAACTAACGATCAATTAACGAATGAAACAATTTTTTAAGTTATTCGGTTTCTGGTAAGGGCTAAGTTCACATTCGCGCCTCTGCTTACTGACCGACGTCAAAATCGAAGAAAGACGAAGACCGGAGTCTGCTTACTGACCGACGTCAAAATCGAAGAAAGACGAAGACCGGAGTAGTCGTCGTGCTTCCCTGCGGACATGGCAAAATAACTGGCAGCAAGAAGTTGCACGAGAGCAAATTATTTTTAATATTAACAGGAGCATCAATTTGTGATAGAAGCGTTATACTTTATGTAACAGTCACACCAGGAATGACGACAAGGTAAAAATAATTTGTTTTTATGTAAGAATTTTATATCAGTCCGTGCTATTGAAAAATTCTTAGCCCAAAATGAGTTTTCTCTTTTTTATCTAATGGGATGCACACTGTTAGAATTATTGTCCTACCACCAGTGTTCGAAGTGGGGCAGAAACATTGACGGTATGTTTTCTTATTCATTGCCTAGACAAATCAGCAAGTGATATAAGAACACCCATACTGTGTGTTTCATTAACGGTAAGCGTTTTGAAAAAATAGATCTGGTATGCCATACCGATGCATATCACGTCACTTCGACCACCTCCTCAGATCGACAGTTGATGTGACGAAAGTTTTTGTACAAGGGTGTAAGAATTGAGACAGCATCATTATTATTTAGTTAATCGTACTGTTGCGCTCGAAAACAGAGATTTGGTTATGATTACACGTTCAATCCTTGCCACAAGCTGTTATCGTATGCTTAATTCTTTTTAAGTTGTGGAATGTGGGTAATATTTGCATGAGAACCTGCTTGCTCAATCTTAGTTCTCCGGTAAAGTACCGATATCTTTCTGACTTTATTATTGTTATTAGTCGCTGTGTCTAGTAATCACCAGTAAACACCATTTTATTGTGACGTCTGTACAAATGTGAGATTTACCCTTTCCAAGAGAGGATATCCATTAGCTCCATAGGGGTGTACTTCGAAATACGGTTACATTTTAGGTATGAGGGGGGCAAAACTAGCAAAAAATATGATGATTTAGAGAAGAAGTAAGTTGATAGATGGGACTGGCAATTGATGCTTGAGTAAAGTGTGATGAAAATTTGAACTAATTTAGCGCTATATTAGCGACGTGTAAACAAATGAAAGTGAAAGCAGTTATTAGTATATGACCGTTTGTGTGTTATGGCGGGCTCTTGTGTATCATGCGACATTTCTATCTTGAACTTTATAGTGGCCTATGTGGGAAAAGAAAGTAAACTGTTGAATTTTCTTGAAAGACACGGATTACTGAAGCTGCGTACCGATTGTGGTAAATGTAATAGGAACTTAAAATTTACGAAATTGACTTTATTGCTTTTTCATCACAGAAATTCCGTACTTAGCACATGTTATGCATTTGATTTTAAATTTATTAACATTTAATTTACTTGCGCTAGAAATGTACAAACTTTCCGTTTACATTACGAATGCAATTTATCTCAGCGCCTTTGTACACGAGGGGAACATTCTGTTGGTTGACTGGCCGTTAGGCACCTCTGGCTCAGGCTGATGAGTTCTATATGGAAGTAAATTTAGTCAGAGAGAGTGTTAATAAAAATGAAATAACCGGTACTCTAAATGTATATTTACTGCAATAACAAACATTTTAACTAATTAATTCTCATACAATATGGAGGCCCTAGAATAGTAAAAAAAAAAAAAAATGGTAATGTAGCACGAAAAATGAGAAAAGAACAATTTTTCCGCCAGCCATTGTTTTACATCAGTGGGAGAAAGTAAGCGAGTGCACTCAAAACAATTGCAAGAAGTTTCTCTGTTATGCACAAAGGTGGAAATATTTTGCAGACCGTATTGTAAGTTAAAATATTACCAATGTCTACTTTGCGGAATAATTAACGCATTTGTAGATTGCATACAGCAAAGAATTGGAATTAAAAATTTGGGCATGATTATATAATAATATTTATTCTATCCATGTCGAAATGACTTGGGAGTTGCTTTCTTTACATTAAGTACTTCCAGCATTGAGCATTAAAAACGCCTCAAATTGTTACGTTTTTTGTTCTTGTACCCATAATAGGTAATGCAATGCATAAATAATAATAATAATAATAAAAACTGATGTGGGCAACTAGAGTGAATGATCCCTAGCCGTAAAACCCTGTGTTTTGGTTACGATTATATGTAGTCTTCTGAACCAGTATTGGAGTCTGTACCAGCGGTTGACCAATAGCTTACGTGAAACTAAGTGTAATAATGCATTTTATATTGGATGCAGTATTGAAGAACGTTACGTTTTATACTCCCATATTTATTAATAGTGTAGTCCGCAGAAGCAGTGGAATCAGGAAACGCTTTGTCCCCCCTCCCCCCAAAATAATTAATTAAATATAAGTGTATCTGAAGGAGCGGAGCGCACAACGAAGAGGACTGATTTACAACTAATGCAATATATCTGTAGGTATCTACTAGACGTTAGAGTGAGTTACTATAATTATTTTGTCTCCTCTGTTCTAGGAACAATCGTAGTCCACAGTCAGCTGCTGCAACTTGTCAACTACAAGTGCAACTACAACTACAGCAATACTTTTTGTTTATTGTCATGTCAGATGAAATAATGTGATCTGCATTTTCTTTGACTTACTGTAGTGTTTGGGCTTTGGGTTCGGCTTTCATAGAGCTAGACCCAAGAGCCGAACTTTCATAGAATTATAATTATTTTCTATTATTGTATCTATACCTGAGGGCAAGAAAAGCGCAAGTCCTAAATTCATGTTTTCGAGAAAACAGAAAAACTGCTTACTAGGGCGGAGGAAAAAACTAATATTATCCGAAACAGGTTCCCATCCGTATTTGTGTTTTAGGCTTACTAACATCTCTGAAAAAAATAAAAGTCGTTTTTAGTCTCCGGATCAGGCCTAAAATTTGAATGTTTTCTTAAATTTACGATTTTTCCAATAGTTTTGCCTGCGAGATAAATTTTATAAATTCTTTTGGGTACTGATGAAATGCTAGAGAAAGACTTTGAAAACAACATTATTTTCCCTGTCGTCAGTTTTTACGTCTTCAGTTTGCGCATTTTGGTCAAAACAAACTAGCTGGCCGAGCGGTCTGCGGAGATAAGGCATCGGCTCGACGGCCATCCGCAGGGGCATGGATGTGGATTTTAACAGCTAAAGGCGAATCGAGACGGCCCGAAGTCGAAAGTTACTAGACTGGCATGTATAAAAATAAAGTTTACCAAAGTGTATCAAAATAAAATATTAGATCTTTCGCATATCTCTTTATAATATTTGGCAGGATTTTGCAGTTTTCAAGATTGAAATAGGCAAAACTCTTTACGGTAAACCACGGAGGTAGCTTTGATATTAATCCGGTTGACATTTCATTACAGAATAATGGTAAAGTGATAGAAATTTATTTTACAATAGAAAAGAGATAGGAATTAATTTTATTTTGAGGAATACTAAGCCAATGAATGGAATGACAGAATTCAACAAATAAAATGTAATGTCATACACAAAATATATTCGTTAATCATAATACTCTAAATTGAATTGACATATTTCGAACAATTATCAGTTATATAACGAGCAGTAGAGCAATGTAAGGCATACATCTTCGGATTTACTCATAGTAATACATTCTAATTTTCAACAGAATGTATATTCAGTATTCACAGTGGCATAAATAAGCAGCTTAACCATGAGTCGCGTTTGTATAAAACCCAGATATTTAAAATCCATTTAATGTGACATTCTTATATTTTTTCTTTATACAAAAGAGCTCCTCAAATATTCAGAAAATATTGTATTTAATATGAAATCATTTCCTTGGACTATAAAGTAATAATTAACAAAATAAGTTATTAGTGGCTTTCACATACTACCTGTTTCACAATGAAACTGTTCAGAGTTCGAACAAGTTTATCATATTTATAAGGCATTATTTACTTTCATAAAACACGACTATTCTTGGCTGTTGGTAAAATATATATTTTAAAATTTTACCTTTCGCAAAGCTATTTAGATGGAGCGAAAAACACAAGTTTTCCTCTGCACTAGATTATCCCATCGTAATGCAATAGCTCTATATGACATTGGCTGGAAGCTGGAATCGTTTGAATATACATTTACGGAACACAGTTTTTCTTCTGCGAGTTCCAAAACAGATTTTATTATACTAAACGTATATTTGTACCAAAAACAAACATTTTAACTATTTATTAATGCTCAAATAATGTTAGCTACGTCGAAATGGCAAAAAAAAAGTTCTTTTCCGAAGTAGCACGAAAAATAAAACTTTTTTTTTCGGCGATCAATTTTTCCTGTTTTTTAAAAAACGCTACTTACATTACAAAGTCTACAACTTTTTTGGTAGGGGCTATCTGTTTTTTAAAGATGTTTGAATGTAGAAGAATCCAAAGGTTAGTTCGCGTGAGCCTGCTCGCGTTGCAGTGTTGCCAGACGGTCGGTATTGAATTTCCCTATGGAAGCATCAGAAATTGCCTTTTTTTAAATACAAATTCTGTACTACTCCTCTTTATCTTGTTCCATGACTACTATATTTATGTATAAAAATGGAAATTCATGTCAACGAACGTCAATGTGGCCTCAAGTAACGAAAATCTATCGAACGAGGTGATTTTCCTTTCGATCTGACCATTCTAAGTGAATTTTTGAACTTAGCTCTCACCATATAATTGTGTGTAAAAATGGAAATTGATGTCAACTAACGCCAATATGACCACAACTAACGAAAATCTATCGAATGATGTTATTTTCATTTCAATATGACTATTCTAAGTATAAGTGTGAACTTAGCTTTCACCATAGGCTCACTCTAAAATATTCGCATTGGTCATCATATAACGTCAACTAACGACAAGATGACCTCAACTATCGAAAGTTTATCTCGTGATGTGGTTTTCGTTAGTTTCTAAGTAGGGTGAGGGTAACCGTGAACTTAGCCCTCACCAAATTTAGGACTTTATAAAACACAAACTTCTCAGATTAGTAGAACTAACTACTTATCAGATAAAATAACTATGCATATAGCATTAGAACCCAAACAGATAATACATTTTGCTCATCAGTTATATCCTTCATCTTATTCTGCTCTTGTCTGCATTCCAAAATGGGACAAACTATCTCATTTCAGCCAAATATCTTCCACAGTTTCCAATGCATTATTACAGTTACCCTCATCTATTTCTTCAACTACCTACAACGATCAATCACAAAGAACCACTTTCGCTCAAACATCACCACCTTGTACCCCTAGTAAAATAAAAAAAAAGATATTTCAGAAACTCCGAAAAGAACATCCAGCCGCATCAAGCGGATACCCACAAAACTAAGAGATATGGATTTTTTTATGCCAGTTAACAAGACCGAAAAGCCAGAAAATGTAAATTCAAATCCACCAGCCGATGAACCTACCGCTGATTCCTCCCACGCTATTATATGTCCTCCCTTTTGACCGCAACATACTAGTATAAAGACATTAGAAAAAAATCAGGATCTGACTATCATTCACCAAAACGTACAATTAATAAGGAACAAAAAATAGAAATAGAACTTATCAATGACGTTGAACCCAGTATCATGTGTTTCTCGGAGCATTGGCTACACGAGAACGAGAAAATTATTTTTTCTGGTTATAATAATAATAATAATAATAAATTTTATTGTCGTTAAGCTATTCACAGCAATGGACAACGTCAAGTTTGTAGCATAAGATACAGATAACAATTTATGACAATTACAATAGCCATTCTAGTTAAAAATATAACAAAATTGATAATACAACAGCAGCAACAAATACAATATTCACTTACATATTTACAGTTATAGGTATATAATAGCCTAATTGCTTATATGTATATATGTATAGTATGTTATATAATTTTACAAACAAAGCGTATAATTAAAAAGGAAAATATGTTATATTTCTATGGAACAGTCAAAAAATTCCTCTAATGAGTAAAAGGGTGTTGCAACTAACCAATTGGACAATTTTCTCTTAAATCTATTCAGATGTTCGTTTCTTACTGTTGGAGGCAGCTTATATTACATTTTTATTCCTAATATCTCATAGCTATTTAAAGATTTGGACAGTCTTTGAAATGGTACATTAATATGTTTATTGTTCCTAGTGTTGTAGGAATGTATATCTTTTCTGAGCTGTACGTTTTGTAGATTACTTTTTACCTGTTGGAGTACTGTATAGATGTATAGGTTAACCACTGCCATAATCTTTAGATTGATAAACAGAGGTCTACAGTGGGCTAACCTGTGTGAGTCTGCGATAATTCTGATTACCTTTTTCTGTTTTAGAAGGATATTGTTTGCATGACAACTGTTTCCCGAAAATAAGATACCATACTTAATTATACTCTGAAAGAAAGCAAAGTAAGCAGATCTGACATATTCCTGAGGAACATGATTTTTCAATTGTATCTCTATGTACTACTACATATAAGGTTATCTCTATATACTACAGAAATTCTATGAATAATGGTGGTGTGTATATATTAGCTAAAGATACATTAGATGCTACTAAATTAGATTTAAGAAAATGTGTACAACCATGTGACAAACATTTTGAATTTGCAGCATTAGAAATTCACAATAATAACATGAATGCTGCTATAATTGTAATTTATAGAACGCCTGATGCAAATCTTAACATATTTTTACATAATTTAGACATTCTTCTTAATGCAATCCTTAAGAAATACAGCACAATTATAATATGTGGAAATTTTAACATTGATATATCTACTAACTCTTCGAACACGGAAAAGTTTCAAGCACTTCTAAAATCATATAATCTCGTCGCTACCATTACTCAACCAACACATATAACCAAAACTTCAAAAAGTGTTATTGATAATATATTAACAAATCATCCATCTGATAGCTTTAAATCATCAGTGTTAGATCTAGGGATTAATTATCACTTAGGTCAGATTATAGTTCTCAAGGAATTTTTCCATAAAAAAACATTTAACAATATTACAATTACAAAACGACACTTCGGTGATCCAGACATAGAAGAATTCGTACACTTATTGGAACTGGAAGATTGGAACTTGGAAAATCAGAACACGAGTAAAATAGATATCATTTTCAAGAAATTCATCGCCAAATTTAAATTATATTTTGAAGCTTCCTTTCCTAAGAAACTAAGAAAGATTAATAGTAACTGTAAAAAACCTTGGATTACTATAGGTATCATTACATCATGTAATAGGTTAAAACAACTTCATAGAGAGAGTAAAAGTAACACACAACAGAAATTTAGTAAATATTATGCGAGGTACAAGAAATTGTATAAAACCGTTCTCATTGAAGCAAAGAAAATGCATTACAACAGATTAATAAAAAAACGCTTGAAACAAAAATAAAATTACCTGGAAATTATAAAAGCTGAATCTCGAAATATTGACAAATCAAGAAAAAATATCGAATCAATTCAAATAATGAAAATATTAATGACCCCAAAAACGTTGCAGAATATTTCAACGATTATTTTTCTAATATTGGAATGTGCGAAGTCACTGATGCATCAGACCGGCTAATTGAGAACAATAAAAAAGGCATTCCATTTATCTCCAGTACTCTGTTTCTAACGCCCACTACTCCTCATGAGGTCCTAGGTGTAATTAAGAAGCTCAAGAATGCCACCTCTTGTGGATACGATGAAGTGCCAATGTCTGCTAAAAAAATCTGCACACATTATTGCACACCCTTTAGCACATATCATAGATGAATCATTTAAACAAGGCATATTTCCACAGTATCTAAAAACAACCATTGTTAAACCTCTATTTAAAAAAGGAAATAAAAAAGATGTTAAAAATTACCGTCCGATATCTCTCACTTCCGCTTTCTCAAAAATATTTGAAACCGTGATCTGTGATAGAATTAAAAATCATCTCTCCAGTAACAACGTTATATCTCGATCACAACATGGGTTTCTTCGTGGAAAATCAACTCTAACCGCACTCTCCGATTTTCTTCAGGATATTATAAATGGGCTAGATAGGAAGGAAAATTCTTTTGGTATTTTTTGTGATCTAAGCAAAGCTTTTGATAGTGTTAACCACAAAATATTACTAAGTAAATTGTATCGTTATGGTATATGAGGAAATCCCCTATCGTGGCTTGAATCTTATTTACTGAACAGAACATAGATAGTAGAAATTAGTCACATTGACGAAAGTACGGGTTTAATTGTGAAAACTCTTTCCTGCGACAAAATTGAATGTTGGTGTTCCACAAGGTTCTGTACTCGGACCGCTAATGTTTTTAATATACATCAACGATCTTCCACCAAATGTCACACAAGGAAACAATTGTTTATGCGGATGATACAAATGTACTTATCAAGTCCGACATGATAAATCTCCAACAACAGATAGAGACAACGGTATTTCAATTGGAAACCTGGTTTGAAAATAATAAACTAAAAGTAAACAGTGAAAAGACGAAATGCATAAATTTCCATAATAAACAACTGAAGATCAGTTGTACCCAAAAGTTAAGTATAATGAATAAAGAAATTACATGTTCTAAATCTACAAAATTCCTTAGTGTGACAATAAACAAAGAATTAAACTGGAAAGAGCATGTGGATACATTATGCAGTATACTCTCTTCAGCCATCTTTGTAATTAGATCTTTGGTACCTATTGTAAATAAGAATACTATATTAACTGTCTATCACGCCATATTTGAATCACAACTACGATATGGAGTGGCGTTTTGGGGCTACTCTCCAAATAGAAACCATTTCTATGTCAGAAGCAAGCATTAAGAGCAATAACCGGTAAACCTAGAAGAACATCATGTAAAAGACTATTTCGCAAATTAAATATATTAACTCTTCCTTCACTATACGTATATGAAGTCCTTCTTATGACGTATAATAACATAGAATATTTAAACAAGAACTGTGGTAAACATAATCATTATACCAGACATAATCAAGACTTATCCCTGCCGGATCACAAAACAGCCAAGTACTCGAAATCACAATATTATATGGGCATTAAATTATTTAATAAGTTACCGGTAAATATTAAACATGCAAAAGACAAAAACATTTTTAAAACTATATTAAGAAAACTACTTGTGGAACAATGCTTGTACAGTGTGGAAGAGTTTTTAGAAACATCAATAAGCTAAACAGGAAGTGAGTGGTACCTATTGATATTCTTTGGAATATATCTTGTTGTATATATAATTGTATAATCACTGTTGTACTGTAAAGTAAATAATTGTAGATTTAAAATAATAGTTGTGGTATTTTCTTAAAGGTATTATTTCTGTCGTGTATTTCGTGTGTATGAATTGACAATATCCGGGTTAACTATTTTCACTGTACGTATATATGTGTGTGCTGCCTTGTGTAATTGTTTTGTTTTGTCACTCTTAATGGCATCACACCATCCCAATAATTTAACCTAGTAATTTAGATATTGTGTTCATTGAGAATGTATTTTGTATATATTATTCTGTATTCACTCTCAAGTAGTATCAAATAAGTTAACCGCATTTAATTTCCACATTGTATAATATATTTGTTGTATTCTTTGTAAATGTATTTCATTCCTATTTTGTGTTTTGTGTGCATGTATTGTAAAAGTCAAAATCGGGTAAAATATTGTCAATAATACGTTAAGTGTAATATGTGTTTATTGTGGGCTGTATGTATATCGTCGTCGGAACTGCAATACCCCCTATGTGGCATTTTTTTAACTTTTCATGTTTTTGCACCAGTTTATAACACTGTGTACTCTGCATACTCTAGAAAAATTTCATGTGAAAATAACTTCTACTTTTTGAGATATAACAACTTTAAAGTACGTAAATTGTATTCAAGACTGTACTGCAGAAACCGGTTTTTTGGCCTTCCTGAAAAATTTATGATTTGCCACATATTGGGTATTGCAGTTCCGACGACGATATGTTGCCTTGTCTTTTTTTTACTGTTAATGTCATCACACCACCCAGAAAAAATTAATATGACATACCCGATCATGTTTATGTGTGTATGTATGTGTGTGTATTTACAATATATGTTTCTGAACTGACATGTTCTATACCAGTTTGCAATTTGCATGTACCTGGTCAAATGAACGCAAATAAATAAATCATTTTATTACTCGAAAACAATATGAAGGGAACGTCAGCTAACGAGTGAAACCATTTTTACGTGAATCGGTTTCTGGTGAGGGCTAAGGTCACATTCGCGCCTCTGCTTACTGACCGACGTCAAAATTGAAGAAAGACGAAGACCGGAGTAGTCGTTGTGCTTCCCTGCGGACATGGAAAAAGAACTTGCAGCAAGAAGCTGCACTAGAGCCAATTATTTTTAATATTACAGGAACATCAACTTGTGATAGAAGTGTTATACTTTATGTAACAGTCACCCCAGGAATGACGACAAGGTAAAAATAATTTGTTGTTATGTAAGAATTTTATATCAGTTCGTTCTATTGCAAAATTCTTAGCCCAAAATGAGTTTTCTCCTTTTTATGGTATGTACTACTTTATCTAATGGGATACACACCAGTGGTGGTTTTTCAAGTGAAGTTAGTGAAGCTGTACTTCACCTATTATCTTATTCTTTCATTGACTAAATAACCGAAAATCGTTTCTGAATGAATATGAAGTAGCGTAACAAAATTCAAGCAGGAAAATCAAATAAACTGTTTCCAATTTAGTATGCAGCATAAGTAAATATTCTAGCGCTAGAAGGCACCGTATTCTTACGAAGTTGAAAACTACTTTTATCGAAAATATCTAGCTGTAAGTGCTTTCTATGGCGGGGACAATTTTACTGCGGTGAAAATCTATCCGTTGACGGGACGGTGAACTTCTAGTTGCCATGACAACCTAGACTTTGCGGGCTATACTGGCCAGTGCGAGATAGCGTTGAGGATAGCGGAAGAGAACCTGCAATCTGCTTTCAACGAAGTTACTTCTGTTCCGAGTTTCGGCTGTTCAGTGTGTAAGGAAAGTAAATTTGTCTCCACTGTATCAGCACCATGTGTACCTGTACAATTGTTCGTCTTTTGTTTATGTATGTATAGTGAAAGGGAATGACGATTTTAACATGGCCTTTTTATAGACAAATATCCGTGAATAAGTATGTATGTCAGAGCTGTAATAGACCTAGTGCCAAGTGAGTTAATTCAGGCGCCCAATGCTAGATACAAGGAATTAATTTGAAGTATTCTACTTCTGTTGTTATGTATGAGCTCCTTGACTAAGTTATAGAATCCAGTCTCAATAATGGCTATGTTAATGCTTGATTTTTATGAAATACTAACCTTACTTAAAATGTACTCTGGATAGAAGTAGAATATTTCAATTTACGATAACTCGATTTATTAGAGATTTCACGATTTGTAAGGCGTGGTGGAATGGATTTGCAGAACTACGAAGATGGTCATGGTTGGAACTAAAGGGGTGTTTGTCAAACTTTATCCATATGTGCAAATATTAATTGCATTTTTAGTCCGAATATATAGATTTAAAATATGCCATCCGCTACGTTCAATTTTTTCACCCTTATTTATATATGGGTCCACGTCGCCTAGTGATCTTTCACCACAGATCATTGATAACGAACCGGCACAAGTTCAATAAACCATTGAACATCCATGCGTTCTGACAGATATTTTCATATTTCCTCCATTAATTCCTGGATATCATCTTTAATAGAGACCTTAGACGTTCTATTCATCTCATTTCCGTCTGAAGTTGAGCTCGCTGAGTGATTACACGCTTAAGACGTCAATGCTGGTCTGCTGGTAAATATTGAAATATAAATAAATAAATTATATATATATATATATATATATATATATATATATATAT
>JAGDQP010009531.1:0-58663 GCA_022664845.1 Lepisma saccharinum
CCGAACCTAGCGAGATCGAGGTCGAAATGTCGATAAAGAAATTGAAAATTTTCAAATCACCACAAATAGACAATATTCCAGCCGAATTAATTAAAGGGGCAGAAAAGGCACTAATAAAGAAACTCCATGAATTGATAAGTAATATATGGAGAAGGGAGGAGCTCCCAAAGGAATAGAAAACCTGAACAATAGTTCCGGTTTATAAAAAGGGCGATAAATCGGACTGTAACAATTACCGCGGAATCTCATTACTCCCAACATGTTTACAAATTATTGATAATATTCTGCCTAAGTGCATACGTAGATGAAATAATTTGATATCACCAATGTGGAATTAGAAGAAATAGATCCACGTTCAACCAGATTTTCCCCTCGCGACAAATCTTGGAGAAGAAATGGGAATACAGTATTGTTCACCAGCTATTCATTGATTTTAAGAATGTTTATGATTCTATCAAAAGGGAAAAGTTATACAGTATCCTGATACAATTTGGTACACTGAAGAAACTTGTTCAACTTGTGAGGATGTACCTCAGCGATCCTATAAGCAGAGTACGGATAGGTAATATGTCAAACAGTTTCCAGATTCGCAACGGATTGAAACAAGTTGAAGCCTTGTCACCACTACGTTTAACTTAGCAATAAATATGCGATTTTAAAAATAAAAGAGGGGAAAAAGGAACTAACGTTGAATGGCTTTGAATCAACTGTTCGTGTACGCGGATGATGTAGATTTAATAGGGGACGATACAGATCGACTACAATGTAACAAGGATGCCTTAGTAGAAGCTTGCAATGAGATAGGTTTACAGGTAATTACAGAGAAAACAAAATACATCATAACGAGCCGAAACCCAAGGAATAACGGAATTAGGTACATAACAATTAAGAATGAGAACATAGAGAAAGTAAACAAATTTTAATATTTGGGAGCATACGTAACAAGCAAAAACGAGGCCATAAAATAAATAAATTGTCGCTTGGTATCGGGCAACGAATGTTTCTATTCAGTCCAGAAAATCCTAATCTCGCGATTAATATCAAAGAAGTTGAAATCGAAAATATACAGAACGGTTATTCTGCCGGTAATACTTTACGGTTGCAAAAGTTGGAGAACGACCCTAGCAGATAAAGTAAGAGTGTTTGAAAATAAGGTTTTAAGTAAGATATACAGATTGAAACTGGACGAGATGACTGGAGAATGGAGGAGACTGCATAATGAAGAACTTCACGGACTGTACGACTTACCCGATGTTGTAAGAATAATGAAATCATGACGACTAAGATGGGCAGGCGATGTACGTGGATTGGAGAAAATCTAAGGTTATATTCCATCTTGGTTGGAAACTTGGGGGGAAAGAGACAGTTGGGAAGACAACCTTCAAGAAGTAGGTGCTTGTGATAAAAACTGGCTTGATCTTGCCCAGGGCGATGGCGATAGCGAACATTTATTAGTATGGCGATGAACTTGCGAGTTCGGTAAGCCATAGAGTAAGTGTAAATAAAATTAATATAATAATAATAATAACCACCAGCGTTACAGACCGTTAGATCCCGAGCCTTCTCCAACGTCACCTGTCCGCGCTTGGGGGAACTACGTCCAACTGAGTGACGGCAGTGTGGTCAGCTATGCGTGACATCTAGCCATGAACAGGCGTATTAGGGGCTTCACGTGACTCCCCAGTTTTCCTCACGACGCTGGGTGGACGCCGAAAGGTAGGACTTCAGCTGGGAATTAAACCCGGGACCACGCGGACATGAGTCCGACGCTCTAACCACTAGACTATGGACCCAATATAGATTAAGTAATATTACATTTAAAAAAAAGAACTGCAAAAATGGCGACCACTAATTAAGCGATTGAGATAGAAATAAAGAATACGTTTTGAACTATTCTTATACTTTTTTAAAAACAGGTCTAGCAACCAAGCTGTACGATTTCGGGTGGACTGACCTGTAGTTTGTATAAGATTGCGAAAAACCTTTCTGTCTCATCCATAGTTTGCTGCACTGTGCTGTGTGCTTTAAATTTGTTCTTTATCACCACTAGAAGTTGTTAAATATCGAATAACACATTTGAAAAATTTAAACGTTATAACTGGTTGGCAACACTGAAAAACCTGTGATATCGTGTTTTCGCTCCTGATGTCCACCATGTTGCTACAAACAAATTTCCGCAAAAGATGATTTTCATTCAATAAGTCTTACCTGACTTATTGAGAACTATTCGAATCTTCCCATTCCTAGGCGAACACTTTCGGCTCAGAGTTAGAAACACTGTATTTCCAAAACGAAACGGAATGTGATCCATGTTCATAGGAACTTGTTTTACTTGCTTCGATGTTAGGAATCACTTCCCGAAAGTAACGTCCTTTATTCTGAATCACCGAGATGTATCCTTTATTTAATATCTATGAATTTCGAGGATTCAATCCCCCCCGGCTCCGTTCATAGCATCTTAAAGTCTTATATTCTCCATACATCACCATGCTCTATCAGATGCACTATTTTGATTCGGATTTTAGCTACAACATATCGTCACTCTCCCTTGTAGAACATTCTGCAGTTACTCTCTTTTGTTTGCAAGGTGGTTTTGAAACTGTACATGTTTTGAGATTTTCTAACAAGGGAACTCTGCAACTTTAACATCTCGAATCGACCCCAAATTTCACCAAGTATTACAACACAATGTCATACACCTCGAAGAAAATCTGCATTTCAAATTTCCTTTCATTATATTAATATCTTCGTGTTTCAACACTGTTTTGTAAAGGTGTATAAAGGTTAGTTATAGTGACTTAGCAACTTCCATTTCCGGGTGCTGCATTTCAGTGCAAAGATGCCATTCGAACATTTCCCCGAGGGTGGTTGTCACAGTCCCAAAAAAACCAACTGGGCAATTCATTTCCCTTAATGGAGGACTTGTTATACTTTATTTTTCGCATTGTTCTAGTTGAGATGGTTATAGGTATTGACTTTCAAAATTGTGTTTGTGAAAAACTGAAATCAAATCTATGTGTATCGTGTGTTGTTTCTGTTACTGATGACTATCGTTAGTAGTGCAATAGGCGGTATTCGTGGAAGTGTGATAGCGAATACTATTCCATTAGCAGAAATTCGTCATAGCCACATTTCAGAAACCCACTTTTCTATCTAGACAACTCTTTTCAGTTAGACGGTAAACTTAAATATTATTTTAGACGGTAAACGTAAAGAGTTTTTACTGTAATTCCAATTGAAATATTCCTTTTTCTGTAAAACAAAAGACACAGAAAGCAATCTGAAGAAAGAAAGAGAGGAAAACGCGAAAGAAGAATCCAGAAATGACTTTCATATCTCAAGAACTAATGGCAGATATAAAAGCTTCACATAAAAAATGAAACCAATGTTGACTCGCGCTCTTCAGACAGTGTTTAATTTACAAAATTGCCGTTGCTGAAACATTGGCGCTCATAGCGCCATTTTTGTGCTTCAAATACGTGTACATCTGGCAATAGCTTCAACACCCACTGATTATATTTTCCTTCTGTCATCGTTTCATTCTTCCCCTTCTCCTCTGTCTTGTTTCCTATTGCATTTCTAGCTGTGGCAGTAAAAGCGCAGTTGAAGATAAAAAAATCTTCCAGTTTCTGTTCTAAAATCTTATCCTTGTAATAATGTTAAGAGACTCTCATCTCAGATTTATTCCTGAAACACAATCATAAAAATGAAACAGTAGTCATGGAAGCCATTTTCGAAGAAGTGGTTTCCGAAAGAGCTCGAGGATCCACTGAAAGAAAGGTCTTTAAGTCATGGAAAAACGTTGTGTGATTTCGTAACTCAGGCTCTTGAATCAGCGCGCAGAATCTTTTGGTAGAGAGTTTACTTCGCATTCGATAAGTCTTGGTTCGCGCCGAATTGTCGCCCATTCTGACTGAGAACTTCTGTGGCTTCCTTCAGTCGAATCATGTAAATGTTGGGATAGTACTTTTAAAAGTCCAGGGTGATTTCTGTCCAAACGCTTCCCTTTGTTACTAATATTGTTGTTGTACTATGTGAAATGATGTCTGAGCTTTATTTGTAGTTTCTTAAATAAATAAATACTATACTCACAGCCTACGGCTAATTTACAACGATGAAATGAAGAGCTAAAATGTAAAATAAGGTAT
Source organism: Lepisma saccharinum (assembly GCA_022664845.1). Taxonomy (NCBI): domain Eukaryota; kingdom Metazoa; phylum Arthropoda; class Insecta; order Zygentoma; family Lepismatidae; genus Lepisma; species Lepisma saccharinum. Next base: position 4,149 of record JAGDQP010009531.1, read on the forward strand.
ATCTTTAGAATACTACTCTCTTTTAAGGTCAAAAACCTACCCGGAAGCTGTTTCCCCTGCCCCTGACAACCTCCGCCCCTCCTCTGATTATTCCAGCCAGAATCTTGAAAATCTCCACCGCCTGGGACCGGAGAAGACCCGCACAAATGTAAAGAGTAAGACAGCTGACTAACAGGTAGGAGGTACAAAAACGGAACAATTGTCTCTGAGTGCAAATAGTAAACATAGATCCCCAAAAGCGGCTGACTATATTGTGAAGTGTTCCAGTGGTATAGAAATAAAAAGCGAAAATAAAAAACAGTTTTTAATCTATATGCAAAATGTTGGTGGAATGCGTACCAAGGCCAATAATTTCTACACTAGTATTTCATCCAATAGCTATGATCTGATAATAATAACTGAAAGTTGGTTATCTAATCATTAATTTGATTCAGAATTCTTCGACATGAGATCTAAGGCGTTTCGTCAGGATAGGAACTTCGAATTGCTTGGAAAGGCGATAGGTGGGTCATGTTGGGGTGTCTACAAAAACATAACATGTATTATGTAAACTCTATCGATAGCTATTTTGAGTGTATTATATTATGTGTATGTGTATTATACATGCTAAGCTTACTATAAAGATGTTATCATTATATGTTTGTGCTGTATACATTCCACCAGACTCGAGTGAAACAGTGTATGAATTATTTCTTGAATTTATTGAGAGTAATTGTCCAGTAGGAAGCACTATACTCTGTCTTGGGGATTTTAACATACCTCAAATACTTCATTCCAATTTTGACCTTTCACACGCAACAAAGAAGTGTTGTAATTTGTATAATTTCATGTCATTCTTCAATTTAGAATCATTTAATAATATCCGTAATGTCAATGGTCGTACATTAGATCTAGTGCTAACAAACATTATTGACGTCACCGTAGTTAGAGAAGAATACCCTCTTGTTCCTGAAGATAAGCACCATCCGGCATTACTTTGTTCCTTTCCACATAATCAATTGAAAAAAGAGAAACTAGAGAGCAATATTACTGGGTTTAATTTTAGGAAGGCTAATTTCGAACAAATGTATTCTGAATTGTCGAGACTAAACTGGAACCAACATTCCCATTTGAATGACGTAAATGAAGCATTGGGGCAATTCTATGAGATGATGTACACTACTATGAGCCTATGTGTTCCTCGTAAGAAATGTAATAGTAATAAATATCCGTCTTGGTTCACTTATAACATAATTCAAAAGATTAAATTTAAGACATATCATCATAAGAAAATGAAAACTGGTGTAGGTGTTGCTTCACATCGAGATAAATTTCGCATATTACGTAGAGAGCTAAAATCAGAAATTTCTTTAGCATATAAATGTTTCATTGAAAGCTCAGAATACAGTATTAATAAAGACAAGAGGCAATTTTGTTAAAAGTAAGACAAAACATCTCTCATCCACTTCCTTGAAATACAGAGACAAAGAGGTAGAAAGTAACAGGGAACTATCAGGTCTTTTGCACATTATTTTCAATCTGTATTTAGAACTGTAACACCCCAGTACAAATCTAAAATTTTGTCAGACAGCCCTAGATGTGAACTTTTAAACACGTTGCAAATAAAAGAAATTAAAATGAAAGAAATTGAGGAAGCAATCAAAATGTTAAAACCTAAGGTATCTTGCGGGCCGGACGAAATTCCACCTTATATAATAAAAGGTTGTGCTGAGATTCTTAAATACCCATTATATATTTTATTAAATCTATCTGTTAAAACTTGTGTATCCCCTGACAAATGGAAGGAAAGTTTAATTTGTCCTATTCCAGAATCCGGAAATGCGAAAGACGTCGAAAACTTCAGACCAATAGCTATTTTATCATCGTTTGCAAAAGTATATGAATGTGTTATATATAGGCGAATACTGAATCATGTAAACTCCATTCTTTCACCATATCAGCACGGCTTTTTGAAAAATAGGTCAACCTCAACAAACTTAGCAATTGTAACTTACTTCACTGCAACTGAGCTAGATAAAGGAGGCCAAGTAGATGTCGTATACACTGATTTCAGTAAAGCATTTGATTTGGTTGATCATGATGTTTTGCTACGGAATTCTTCTACGGAAACTTTAAAATTATTAACTTAGTAAACGTAAGCAGGCAGTAAGTTTTAAAGGTTATATTTCTGAATATTTCGAGACACTGTCCGGAGTACCACAAGGTTCAAACCTCGGCCCTTTATTATTTCTTTTAGTTATTAATGATATATCTGAGTGCATCGAGAACTCTCATATTTTTTTTCGCGGATGACCTGAAATTATACGCTAGAATTGAATCAACTGAGGACAGTGCCAAACCACAAAAGGACTTAGACAATGTCAAAGAATGGTGCGACAGGAATAAATTTGTAATTAATACAAAAAAGTGCTATTCCATATCTTTTACAAGGAAAGAAAAGTATGTTGAGTATAACTATTCGATTCATGGAGTAAATCTATCGAAAGCTGAAACGGTTAAAGATCTTGGAGTTGTTTTCGATCCAAAATTAAACTTCGGGCGTCACATTGAAATGATCACTAACAATGCGTACAGGAATCTTGGGTATATTTACCGTTTTAGCAAGGATCTCCATCTTGACTCAACACTTCTAAAATTGTATTACTCTTACGTGAGATCTCAGCTAGAATACTCCTGTATCATATGGACTCCGAACACTCAGAAATATGTTAAAGCAATAGAGAAAATCCAGTGCATTTTTTAAAATTATTAATGCATAGAAAAACAACATTATATCCGGCATACACTTCATACAGGGAATTAGTGAGCAATTTTAATATAAAAACTTTGGAACGAAGAAGGCATTTAAACGATTTAATGTGTCTGTACAAATTAATACACAATCAAATTGATTGTATTGATTTAATTCCGAACATTTTCATTCAAGTCCCGAACACTAAAACTAGATTAGGTAATAATGGGACATTCTATTGCAAAAAGCAAAGGACTGAAATTCTATATAAATCCCCAATTTGGAGAATGAGTGCTTTCTACAACAAAATTGAACCTAAAGTGAATGTAGATATATTTAGAATGACTTACAAAGAATTTTAAAAAACTGCAGGTGAAGTTATATGATTGTTTCTTGTATCTTGTAATTATTACTATCATGTACACTCAAGCACTGTAATTAGGTATATTGCCTGTTATGTTATGTTTTGAATAAATAAATAAATAAATAAGTAATTTATTTTTCAAAAATTAGGAAAATGTCCCACATAATATATTTATGGTTTATTTCAAAATGATATTTTTTATCGAATTCCACGTGCACTAACAGTCTTCACTAACATTCAGCTGACTCTTTTCAATAGAATTATGAATATCTGTTGCTTTGAGCTCTGGAATTTGTTGCTGGAGCAGCATAAACAGATTCTCTTGCAGGAAGTGAAAGAGAAGAACCACTCTCACTAAAGTGAAACTTTTATTTACATGACGTTACTCAGCTCCTTTTCATAAACTCAATCCTTTATGCTGTTAGAATGTCACTGAGTAGTTTGCATTTCTGTAAAAACTAGATTTTAGGTTATTAATTGACCATTGCGTAGAGTAAATGCAGTCAAAATGTTATTTGAAAAGAGTGTAGTTTTGTTCTGGATGAAGACTAGTCTCCTGAGAACGAATGTCTTGTAAACTACGAACAAATAGATATAAACTTAATAAGATTGAAATGCGTCTTTCGTGTATTGTTTCATCATTTTGCAAGATTAATATTTTCACTCAAGTGAGAAAAGCAAACAGATCACTATACCTGGCTTTTTTTTTTCTTTTCCAATATATTTCATTGCTCTGTTTCTTCCTGGAACACAAATTTACTTCTGCAACTGTCACCATTTTAACTGTGTTTTCCATTTCTCTTCTGATCCAACTAACTTACAACACCTCTCTATCCATATCCACTGCTACATCTCCAGATATATAACGGAAATTACGCAGGTGTAAGTAAAAAGAATTAAAAATGGATATAATTTATTTTTCTTGGATATACGAGCATTTTCGGCACCAAATGCAGATTTCTTTCACTCTCTAAACTGACGGTTATATCTTTTTCTGCACAAAATATTGTAGTTTTATGTGTAAGACATCTCTAATTAGGCAATGATAGCGAGAACTCATTTTCCCGCCTAAAATTTGATATAACTTGGTTTGCATTTACAGTCTTCAATCACTAAAAGATTGTTAGGAGAAGAATCATAGTAACAAAGATATTACAAATGTGATTCTAACCTATTTTAAATATATGTATGAGGATTATTAAACTTGTGCTAGCAACAAGTGGTCACACGGAAAACAAAAGCTCTTTCAACGAATGGAGTTGAGGCGGGAGAAACAAACGTATTTCTATTCGATTAGATTTCATACCACAAAAGCGCACTTCCTTACAGAGATTTAATATTTCTTTTCAATTGCTATTTTTCATAGATTGCAAACATAATCGCATAATTTTCCTATTCTGCATTTGTCTTACTGGCGCCCGTCGCTCTTCATTTATTTGTGTGTGTATTTAAATTTGTCTCTTCATCATTTCGGTACGATGTTTTATCTGTTTTTCTTACGTTCCCTCAATGCGAGTTCATGCACATCTAGAAAAAATATGTAAAACGCCTTTCACTGCTTTTCTGTTACACGGGAGTTAGGAGAAAGGACGAGCTCTTAACCTAAATGAATAGATGGATGATTTGACGTAAGTTGGGTGCTCTAAATGCTTAATACTGTAAATCACATTATTTCTTATTTTAGTTTTAATTTATTTCGCCGTAGTGTGTAGATAGGACATAACGATTATTTGTTCCACGTCGGTGTCCTAACGGAAAATATACCCGGAAATACTTTGAAGTTTAATAATGATTTCCCCTTAACTTTGTTAACCAAATGCAATTCAGTAAATTAACGGATGTCGGTTAAAGCAAACAATAAATTGTCAGCTAGAGGCAATTATTATGACTGCTGAGGCAGGGTTCAGTAACGGTTCATTAATTACTCTCTGTATCACGCATATACAACCACACCACTTACATACAGACATATATGCAGTCATCAAACACAAAATCGTGTGTGTGTGTGTGTCGTTTATTTTCCATCGTTATTATACCAAAAGTGAAACAATTCTGAATTTATTGAATTACAATCTTATCAGAATACACAACTATGTCACACATACAGAATCAACTTATATGTTTCCGAATGAAATATTTATAATTTGTTTCCAAAGAGAAAGGCATAAAATGAATTCATTAAACTGTTTATTTGTTTTAATGAACCTCTAATAAATGGCGAGGAAAATCGATTTCCCCTTTCCATTCAAACAAGCATGTTATTATACGTTTGTGTGTATAACGCATGAATCAATGGCACAGAAGGAGGAGAAGAGGAGGAGAGAGAAAGAGAACTGAAGATAAATAAAATGTTTTTTAAAATACAGCGCCTGATCCAATCCGTTTCCTTAGGATTTGAAATCATATTCATGTTTCTGCAAGTCGGTATATTACAGAAACTCAGTGTTTATGTAAAGATTTTATTTTATTTTGGAATCAAATTAATTTTGTAATTCAGTTTCTAATCACATTTCTTATGCAAATATGTGCTGTAATGTCATACTAAATGCAGAGATAAGACAGGTGATAAGTTGGATAAGACTCTTTATGAGACACTATTACCCTCATCACATGACTCTATAAACAAAATCACAGAGAAGAATATAAGAAAGTTTCGCTAATAAAGAGATGAATTTCTCAAACACTAACCAGATCAATAAACTGATTTTAAATATTAAACAAATTCACATTAGGAAGAAACTAAATTTGTAACTATTGTAACAGTGTACAACATGTCATGTAAAGATCACGTTCCATTTAAAATGAAAAATTTGTTTAGTGGTAGTACGTGTCCGTTAACCACTTAGTAGGACAATAGATGGCAAACAAGTTTACAACTTCTGGGAATTTGATTGGATACCTCGTACTTTCTTTTGCAAGAAAACTTTTTGTATCATTTCACTGTAAATATGAATTTGTGTGTTGTGACATGTTTCTATTTTATCTAATGTTCAGTTTATTAATTATTTATTACTGTAATTCAACAGTCAATGTAATATATGTAATCAAATATAATGACCTCCGGGACATGCACGAACCAGTTAGATCCGTTCAAACAGTGGTTGTATCGCTTTTCAGAAATAAAGCAAGAAATTGTTTTAACCACTTGATTTTTGTTCATAAATAATTTCCTTTCAGCCTCAACGGATTCCCAAAGTGACCGCTTCTCTCGCCAGGAGTGGAACTTGGAGCACAAAACATTTCTTTATGGCATACCGATATCTTACCTTCCCTAAGCAGTCGAATCTCTCTCTCTCCGAGGTTTGGAATTGCAGTGCAGTGTTTCTACTTCCTTTCAAGCTGTGAGCTGCCGGCGACCGTTTCTCTTCGGAGGACCGGAACCAGTAGCTCATACACTGTTCTTACACCAGTGGGAAGACTGCGTTGTTGAGCGACCGTTTCTCAGCGATAGGAACGCAACTCACTTCGTGCCGATTGTCTCACACATCCTTGAGGGATAGCATCTTTGTATGATCGTTTCTCCTCGTAAGGAACGGAATCTGAGAGGTGTGGTCTATTTACCTTACTTCCTGCTCTTCACCGCGCTTCCCAGTGTCCAGCTTGCCCACTCCATTATCGAGGCTAACACCATACTAGGCTGTTACATAACATTATGAGATAAGGCTGCCATAATCATCGCTGTTATACAATCACCATTTGTCTTCGTATTTTTAAAAACATGTATATTCCGTTTCATCTTGATGACACTCAACTCTCATCCTCTCTGGTTTCTTTACTCTAACCATCTACTCGTCGGAACACTAATCTCACTATCACTTGCACTGTTCTCTTTTTCACCCTCCTTTCTCTGTTGTTCATGACCCCATCAAAACTCTCAAAGTACTCTTTAACCTGAACAAGTTTCTAGCAAGAAATAATCTTGGATCTCAAGAGTTGTCTTCATCAACTTCAAGACACTTCAACTATTCCTACTTTGAAACAACCTTTCAACAACTATTATGTGGTTGTTTTGCTTACAGAGCTGGATTGTGAGTGTATTATTTCACGCAAGGTGAGCCGAGAAATTGATCATTCTTGCTCTCAGCTCGCAATGGCAGGCGAGAGTAAAGTGACTTGTCGTTCTTGCGAGAATTGCTCGCGAGAGTCTCACATTCATCTCGCATTTTTTATGTTTACTTTGTGAACAATGTGACGTTGCTGTCAACAAGTTAAATGACATTAAGGTTACCATTGCTCCCTGGAAATATTCTTACGGAGGTTATAGTCGAGGAAATACTTTATGTCGCCTATGGATAGGGCACAGCATCATTACACACAGGTATCTATTACGACCTTTAGATACACCACATTGTAATGAATGCGATGAGTTTTTAAGCATTCGTCACGTGGTTTTAGAATGTGCCGGATATATTCACTTCTGACAAAGTTATAACATCCCCAATGACATGGTCTCAGTACAAGGGGATGATTCTGTTGTGCTCGAGAGAGTTTTTATGTGTATTCGAGGGAAAAGTCTCTCAGCGTGTATTTGAGATGATTATGTCCATTAGCGGTTAGTTTTCTTTCGTAATATTTTATGATACTATGAACGCCTATCTACAGTCATTTTCTTTAGAACATTATATTAAAGGCACAGATGGTTCATGGATTCTCCTGGGGTAAAATATTCCGGAGGTAAACTAGTCCCTCATTAGGATCTCCTGGAGGGAACTGCTTCAGGGGGCTCCAAGAACAGGATTAAGAAAGACCTTAGAATAGGAACGTGGAACGTACGAACGTTATACCAAACGGGCGCTCTTCAGGTGACAATATGTGAGAGCGAGAAGTACAAGCTGGACATATTATATTAGTAATAGGAAAAGTCCCGTGGGAGAGTCAAGATAGCATCCGACAGGATAAGTACACTTTATACTACGGGGGAACACAGTCTCACGATTTCGGAACAGGATTCCTAATTAACTACAGTATCCTTCCGGCGGTGCAGAATATAGAGTTCGTGAAGTAAAGACTATCGTACGTTGCGATACGTACTCCATGGGGCAAGACGGTTTTATTAAACGTCTATGCTCCGACCGAGGTGCCTACTGATAACGACAAAGATACATTTGACGAGGAGCTAGAAAGATTGTTTCACCGATTACAGAAGTATAATACGAAAATTGAGTTGGGTAATTTCAACGTTAAAGTAGGGAAGAAGGGAAATCACCAATAACAATGGAGAAAAAAACTGATAACTTTCGAGGATGCCGAAAACCCTCTGGTAGAGAACATGTACTTTCAACAAAAATATATACACAAGTATACATAGATATCTCCGGATGGAAAAACTCTCAATCAGTTCGTTCACGTATTAGTAGATAGACGAAGACACTCCAACATAATGGTCGTTAGGTCTTACAGAGGAGCGGAAGGTGACACAAACTATCAGTTAATGATCACCAAAGTGAGAGAAAGTTATGCATTGGAAACAGACAAGGAAAGGATTAAAACAACTTAAATTGAAATTAAACGATGAGATAGTCCGAGCGTAAGAGCAGATACCCCAACTGGAAATCTCAAATAGGTTCGAAATCTTAGCCTACTCGAGTAGAAATAAAGATGACTTAAAAATGGAATTGATTTAAGTAAGATGTGGGAGGCAATTAGGGACATAGTGAAGCGTGCAGCGAAGGAACATTTAGTGAGAAGAAACAGCAGAAAAACAAGCCTTGGCTTGATCAAGAATGCTTTAAGCTTCATGAGGAACGGAAACAAGGAAGGCAACGATGACTAAGTAATAAAAGAGAAGCAAATGCCAACCACGACACTAACTCAAAACACAACGCTACACGGAGTTTCAGAAGCAAAAAAGGGAGAATATCTGACGCAGAAAATTCAGGAGATAGAGGAAAACAGCAAGACAAATAACATACGAGATCTGTACAAAGGGGTAAACTCGTTAAAGAAAGCTCTAGATTGGGGATGATTAAAAAGGAAGGCCGGGATCTTCAAGAGGATCTGCCTAAAATTATCGAAGCGTGGAAAAATTATTTCGACAAACTTCTTAATGTTTACAAAGAAGAAAATACAGATGAATTTAGAATCTATACAGCAGAACCGTGGATACCAGAAACCTAGCTAGATCGAGGTCGAAATATCGGTAAAGAAATTGAAAATTTTCAAGACACCAGGAATAGACAATGTTCCAGTCGAATATTTAAAGCGGGGGAAACGACACTAATCAATGAACTGCATACATTGATAAGTGCTATATGGAGAAAGAAGGAGCTTCCAAAGGAATGGAAAACTTCAATTATAGTACCTGTTTATAAAAAAGGCTATAAATCGGACTGTAATAATTATAATTAAAGTTACTGCGGAATCTCATTATCCCCAGCATGCTACAAAGTACTGAGTAATATCCTGCTAACTCGCCTAAACGTACACGTAGATGAAATAATTGGGGATCACCCATGTGGATTTAGAAGAAATAGGTCCAGGTTGGACCAGATTTTCGCCTTCAGATAAAATCTTAGAGAAAATGGGAATGAATATAATGGTACTGTTTACCAGTTATTCATTGATTTTAAGAAAGCATATGACTTTATCAAAAGGGAAGAACTATACAATATTCTGGTACGAATTGGAATTCCAGAAAACTAGTTCAACTAGTGAGAATGTGTCTCAGTGACCCTATAAGCAGAGTACGGATAGGTAAGAATATGCCAGATAGTTTCAAGATTCGCGACGGATAGAAACAAGGTGATGGCTTGTCACCATAACAGTTTAACTTTGCAATAAATATGCAATTCAGAAAATAAAAAAAGACTTTGAATGGCTTGAATCAACTGTTCGTATACGCGCATGATGTATATTTAATAGGGGACGATACAGATGAACAACAAAGTAACATGCATATTTAATAGATGCTTGCGATGAGATATGTTTACAGTTGAACATAGAGAAAACAAAATACATAATAACAAGCCAAAACATAGAGGATGAAGAATATAGATACATAACAATTAAGAATGAGAACATAGAAAAAGTAAATAAATTTAAATATTTGGGAGCACATGTAACAAGCAAAAACGAGGTCACGGAAAAAATAAAAAAGTCACTTATCACCGGGCAACTTATGTTTCTACTCAGTCCAGAAACTCCTAAGCTCGCGATTAACATCAAGAAAGTGGAAACTGGAAATATACAGAACGGTTATTCTGCCGGTAATACTTTACGGCTGCGAAAGTTAGAGTACGACCCTAGCAGATAAACATAAATTACGTGTGTTTGAAAATTAGATCTCGAGATAAATATAAGGGCCGAAACGGGATGAAATGACTGGAGAATGGGGGAGACTGCATAATGAAGAACTTCTCGGACTTTTCGACTCACTTGATACTAATAATAATGAAATCGCGACGACTAAAGTGGACAGACCATGTAGCTTCGATAGGGGAGAAACGAGAATTATATTCCATCTTGGTTGGTAAGCTGAAGGGAAAGATACCGTTGGGAAGACCTAGAAGACTTTGGGAGAATAATATTAGATGTGATCTTCGAAAAGTAGGTGTTTGTGGTGAAAACTGGTTTGATCTTATTCAGGATAGAATTCTATGGAGAACGTTTGTTACTGCGGCTATGAACTTGCTATTTCCGTAAGCCATAGAGTAAGTAAGTAAGTAAGTAAATATACTAAAGGCGCTATACACCTCTAGTTTGATTTATTTTTTGTCCTTTACGCCAGGAAGTAATGTTTCTGAAGACCTTTTACACCTTCAGTTTTTATATGATTTTATTGTTTCTATTCTCTTAACAGCTAAGTTTAGACGTGACGAAGATTAGGGGCTTCCCCGTGTCGGGACAGGCGTAAGCCATAGTGCTGTTACCGCTCATACAATGAATTATATCTTTTATCTTATCTTTTTTGTGAACAACGTCTTTCTGAAAATCACTGAAGTTTTTATAAACAACTTAATTTAAATAAAAGGCCTATTACATGAAACGTTGATCAATATAATAAGAACAAAGGGAAAAGTAAAAAAAAATAATACTTGGTAGCTATTGTTACAATTCCAATCTTCTTGTACATGCGGGATAGTTGACCAGCTTGCTACTAGCAGTGCTGTGCCGAGATGTTGACTCCTAACAGGCTTTATATAACTCTTGTTTACACTGAAATAATCAAATTGTGGGTTCTTCTTTATGTGGTTTAATGTTCTACTAAAAATATAAGAAAGGGTATGAACAGAAGAGAGTACAGAAATATGAACTTCTTTCAGGCGATTTTAATACAGTAACAACTGCTTTAGTGCATTAGAGCACAGCAATCATATTTAATGCTACAGCCCACAGCTGCTGTTTCAGTTTATTTAGTTTTCTGGTACTTTCCGCATTTAAAAACTATTTGGAAATGTTTCCCCTCTGTTTTTCAATAAGCCAATGTATTTTGTTTTTGTTTCGTTTTATCGAAAGCAATGACTAAAGACAAGTAGGGGCCAACTTCTACTTTTCTCACTTTACTAACCGATCTTAACAAATAGTGATGCCCTTGGTTCGCTACCAATGCTTGGCCATTCACATTGAAGTTTTCCAGGTGTTTTTTTTTAAACCACACTAGGCAAATGCCGATATGGTACCCTAAAATTAAGCAATGGCCAACTTCTTCCGACATCTTTACCCTACAGTCTCCCGTCCTCAGCTATGCTTAAAGGCCATAAATAAATACTATTTAATTTTCCACCTGTTCTGTACTAATTGTTAACAACCTGTACCATTTGCCTTTGAATTTTGGGAGATATCAAAGCCTACTTTCGAAGTATACTGTCATTAAATTCACTTGCACTTTCGTTGTCTTCGCATGCCTCTAAAATTATTTCAACTTATTGAAGTTATGTTGTTTCAGTAACATGTTTAGATCAGAGAAGCAATTACTTCACATTTCTCGAGAGGAAGAAGCAAGGATTGTGACAGGAGATTTCAGATGAATAACAATCGAACCGCGGCCTTCGAATCAGTTTAATGTCATCTTGACGTATCCGGAGGACGTTAAGGACTTCTCGGTGGTGTGGAGTGTTCATCAAATACATCTCTCGCTAAAACAGGATAATATTGTCCTAAAACAGGTCTGGCCCATCAAAGGAACCTATGCCGAAAATCTGACAAATTCATGCAGCTTTGGGAGCCTCTTAGGCGAGGGTGGAGGCTAGGAACTTGGAGTATGGTAGCTTCCCCAGAAGGTCTACCACAGCAGAATTCCTCCAGCTTCCCAAATCTAAGAACAAACAAGTTAGGGATATGGTTAAGGAAAGTATTTGGGTTCGAACAGGAATTGTTTGATAAGACTTCGTATTCGTATCCCGATGCTTATAATACCTGCAAAGTAATACGACCGTGTAAAGGCTCGTTTGTTCGCTAGAGGGCGTTAAAGTTTGGAGCAAGGGGGAGACAGGCGCCGCAATGGTTCCCGCAGTTTCGGTTTGATCAGGCATTTATTACTCAAAATATCTACATGAGGCATGAGTATACCTAACAACACTGACAAAGAATGCAAAGCCACAATACCTTATAACAAATAGTTTGGCAGATACAGGTTAGTATTTGTCTTCACAAATGTAAGTGAGGGTTTCCCACAAAGTGAGTACAACACAAGGGAGAATCACATTAAGCACACAGGACAAAAGTCACATCAGGGCAACCTTCAAAAGCACATGCCAAAACTGATACTAATCTCACATACAAATTTCGAGGGTGAAGTGGACCCCCAGGACGTACGTACTTTGCTATCTGTAACTTTCAGCAACTTTGAGTGTAAAATAAAGTGACATTAGACACCGTGTCCATGGAGTGTGATTTTTGAAGGTTGCTCTGTGTGCCTATTTTATTTCCCCCATCTGTTTTGCTCACTTTGTAGAAAAACCTCACTTGCGTTTGTGAAGACAAGTACAGTACTGGCCTATATCTGCCAAACTATTTGTTACGCGGTATTGTGGCTTTGCACTCTTTGTCAGCACTGTCAGGTATGCCCATGTACAGATTTTGAGTAATAAATGCCTATTCAAACCGAAACTGCAGCAGCTGTATGCACTTGCTCCAAACATAAACGCCCTCTAGCGGACAAATGCGGCCTTACACGGTAGAAATACTTTGCAGGTATTATCAGCATCGGGGTACGAATACAAGTACGAAGTCTTATCAAGAAATTCCTGTTCGAACCAAAATGCTTCCCTTGTTAGTTATTATTGACGTCTTGATTCTACACATCCTTTTCCAGGGAAGCTGCAGATGAAGAGAAAGATTCCAATAAGACTTGATAAATTCTTTATTTATTCATGAAACGAACATTTCAGCAGATAAATATAATGTGTTCAAAATTTTCTGAATTTTCATCTCGCTTCCGTCATTTTCAATGAATTGGACCTGAAATGAAAAATTTATCGTATGGCACTCAGCTCTTCATCACTATGAAACCGATTTCCACAAAGAACGAAAAGGTGCAAGTCGGAAACTGCAATTGTATTTTAGGCAAACTGTTTTGTTTTCCTTAAACTGCAAGTTGTATGTGATCAACAGCCTAACTAACACATCTACTCGTACATGGATTTGACACCTAGTACGATTGAAAAAAAACGGGAAAACAAGTTCGGTTAATTCTGGATTTCTAAATTGTTACCTTCAAGCTAAGAGAAGAGATTGTCAACGGTGCCACTGCAATCTGTAACAGTAATTTTCAGTCTACGTTCATTAGTTCTCTTTGAACCTGAGTAAATTGAGTTATTATTATAGCCAGAAATACAATTTTCATAAAGCACTCTTACGAAATGTTTACTTTTTGAATCAAACTTTTTATTCTGTATGTAACAAAATTTGATTTGATTATTCTATTTTGATATTAACTTCCCTCGATTAAATTTCAGTCAGATCCCTTCAAAGACAAATCTTCGAAGTTATTTCTCTCAGGCTCTGACGAAGATATATTTTCGTTCGATAGCACCGACGAAAAATAGAGTGAAAAATAGAGTACTTGAAAGTAAATTCCGTTTGTAAACCAAGAGCATCTATTCCATACAGCAGAGTAGCTGGTCACTTACATCATGAACTTTGCTCCCATGCATTCTCTTTTGTATAATACAGTCATAAAACTACGGTTTACCTCACAGTCACAGTACTGAACTAAAACGTTTAAAGTCGCCGCTGATGTGAGAACATTATACCCCGAATTGGGGGAAATTATATAATATTTCCATTGTGTAAAATTCGTCAGAATTATGCAATACACCGTAAAATATGAAGTTCACAGGGAAAGAAAGTGCTTTGTCCCGTTTATTGATTTTGCAGAGGAGTTTTAAACCTTCATGATCCTCGTTACCTGCACTTCAAATAAAGTTTTTCTTGGAATTTACATATATCACTTCTTGCACGATAATTTGTTTAAGATTAATGTAAATCAACGATCTCTAACAAAAATGGCAGCACTATCTCAATCTCCGTATTGCAGCACGAAATTTCATTGCTGCTCCTACAAATTCAATCCTACAAAGTTCTAACTTTCAGGGAAGAAAGTTCATAACCAATTCAAGAGTTCGATCAATGCCAATTTTTAATTTTCTTTTTTCTTCATTGTTGTTGTGAAGATCAAAACCTATAACAATGAAGCTCTTTCAACAATGAAGAAAAACGAAAATAAAAAATTGGCATTGATCGAACTCTTGAATTGGTTATGAATGTTCTTCCCTGAAAGTTAGAACTCTCTAGACTTGAATTTGTAAGAGCAGCATGGAAATTTCGTGCATCGATAAAAATACATTAGACATATACGGAGATAGTGCTGCCATCTTTTGTCGGAGATCGTGGCTTTACATTTTCCTTAAAAGACCTTTCAAAGAGCTAACAGATGGTATTCATATCTCAATTTGGCAAAAAATGCAAAAAGCACGTACATTAAGATATGAAATAAAACACTTACATTTGAGGAAGTGAAAAAAAGGTGATGTAAGTAAGTTTTTTTTATATTGAGTTAAGGTCACATTGGTATTCCCCATATTCAAATATATTTGATGGAAAAGTGGTGCAAGTAGTTAACCGCATAGATTAGCAGGATTTCGTTAGAGCTTATTTGCTGAAACCTTTTTTTGTTCAAATTGTCTTCAAGTTGACTTAGACCACTTTTGTTTTCACCACCTTATTGATCAGTGTCACGTCGTGATTGACTAACACTTGTGCAGAGAGAGTTATTTGAGGAACTATGTCTTTCTGACAACTATAATTTCATTAGTTCGAGTCACGAAATCCGAACAATAGAATACTTACCTTTGCAGTCATGCAGTCACTGACAGACAAAAAACGATCATGCAGCGCCCCGAATTTGCATTTTCATTACTTGCGTTAATGGGCAAGAAATTAAAAATTTCTACTTTGTATAACCCTTCCGCTTAACCCTTTTCCCCTATTTGCTCATACTTACTTTCGTTAATATTCACTGGAAGATACCGTTATCCATTACCATTTACCTCTCTGTACGATTTACGCTACTTCGTGTTTCTTCTTATGGTTACCCTTTACAACAGAACTGCAGTGATCCAGTATTTATATTGGGAGGTGATGCAATTCCGTTCACACTGATCATCCTGGCTGATTTGACAGGGTTATCCTCACTCATAACAAGCGAACGCCGGGATAGTAGCGACAATAGAGGTTATGGTTGCAATCTTCCTCTTCCCCTTTTAGACAAAGTACCCTCTAACATTAAGATAATGTGTGTGGTAGCTACCACTTCAGCCTACAGCTGTAACATAATTATATAGCATAAATACGAGGTAGACCACTTGGTAAAGTGATCCTCTCGTGATCGGGAGGACCCGGGTTCGATTGCCTAATGTAAATCGCCTATCCTGACGTTTTCCGTAGTTTCCCTAGTTCACGCCAGACCTTGAATAAGGCCACTGCCGATTTCTTCCAAATATCCTTCCACCTGCTGTTATTATTAAATATCCAGCATAAAATTGTCGAAATGTGACTGTATCTGGAGATTGTTAAGTAAATAAATATATATTACTCGACTAGGTGCCATAATAAATGGCACGTGCTTCATTTTGTCACTCATCGAAAGCTATCTTAATTGAAGCTTGAACTTCTCACTTCGAGGTACCACAATTTTACTGGTCAAAGTTTACCAAAAAGCCAAGATCGGCTGAAAGTCAGATTGTTATATACTAGTGTTAAGAATCGAAAGGTTAAGGGTGTACTTTCAACTGTCCCGGAGTAGTCTCGAAATATTGCCAAAGTAAGAAACAGATGGAGAAGAGAAGAAGAAAAGATGAATGATATGTCAGAGGATTTAGAAAAGAAAACTTGTAATCAGTTATCAAAGTGTTAATCACACTTTTTGTAAACTGCTCTTTTTTTAACTTCCTTTACAACCCACTGGAAGATGAAAGTTTTGGCAATTAGAAAAGTCAAGAAAAACAGGAGAGGCCACCGAATGTAGATTGTTTTCTCTCTTTTCTTCTTCTTCGTGTCTGCGTGTGTGACATGCAACGCCCAGTAGTGAGTGGGATGACAACAAGTGATGTAAAAGAGGCTCAGAAGAGAAAGAAGACAAATCGTTATTCATGTCTTCTTCTGCGCTGAATGATTGACAGCTTTACGCGATTTGTGAGCTGAGATCGCTCGCTTTTATTAGACTAGAAAACCAGTTCCTGTCACTTGATAAAGAAGCAGCCAGAGCACTAGACAGTGAAAAAACAGTGATACCATCTGGAAATTCCTAATATTCCGTACCTGTGATTTTTTTCTTTTAACAGGCACTTCCTTTTAAAGAAATAGCTTCCAGAACTGCTGAAGAAAGGAAGTTGTGCAAAAAAGAAATAGAAAGTTTTAAATATTAGTACTTAAAAATATATCCTTTCGCCGATGTTGTGAGCTAAACCTTGTACACATAATATACCCATATCCATGTCGATATTCGCAGTTCCTTCTGGTTTTAAAATATGTACAAATTTTGCACGAAAAAAGTTTCGCTGACTAATGAACTACATTTGCATTCGCAGATTAAAACCCAAACACAATATTGAATTTTTAAACGATCAATCATGAACATCTTGAATGTCAATTCTCTTCATCAACGTAATAATTCATTTTGAATTGTTCTTTTGGAAGGAAAAATGAAACCGCCCTTAAACCATTTCAAACCTAAGTTAGCGTATACAGTTCCAAACAGTCTACGAAATCTTCCTACGTACATGTAGTGTACCTATTATCTAAATGAATATTCATAGTTTAAGCATTCTGTAGACTTTGTTAATTAGTTTCCTTAAGGTCCTCAATACACCTCACAATTTCATAGCCATCACAGGTCTTAATGAAAAACTGGCTACGACATTGATTAGTACGCTATTTGTTTATTTAATAGTTTAGTCTGTAATATGTTAAACCTAAACCGCGTTTATGATTTCTTCTATTTACTGTTTTTTATAATCCATTAGCACATTCATTTGTAAGTAAGGCTACAAACCAAACCTAGTGATTAAAATTTGGGCCAAAATAAAAATCGTAATTGTAAATTTTTATTTTAAATGTAATTGGCTTAACCTCCCTTGAGTGTCCCATACTTAAAATTATAAAATATGGTGAGTTTAACTATGAAATCGAAGACGGACATTTAAACTCGACGGAAATTCCTGCAACGACAAGAACTCTAATTTAATACTGCTACGGGGAGACCTGTAAGGAAGTAGTCTATCCGATGTTCTCCGCATCATTACGGTTCTGGCTGCTAAAGAACTAACTGGGTGACTTTATTGGCACCTCCGCTAGGTGAATAAACACCTTAACTCGACAATCGAGGACTTAGCGTAAATCAAATTAGTTTATGAGTTGCGATTCAAACTGTTTCGTGCAGTCAGTTATGTAATAATTTTGTGTCAACTTCTTGAGATGAAAGTTCCGCCGTGTCATGTGACATCAGTCGAGAGAGGTAGAAGGTTTGTGATGGTCTGAGATGTCTACGGTTAGCTTTCACTGCGACCATTCCTGCATCTGAAAAGCCTTTGCTGCATGAGGTATGTCCTGCACTTTCTTATTATGTTCGTATCCAAAGTCCATCCTGCTGAAGGGTGCAAAGTACCTCCATCCACATCAAACGCTGGTGGCCACGCAGGTGGTGGAAAAAAATAAACAAAATTTACAGTATTAGTTTGTTTCCCAAGGCCTACCTGACTTGAGTTCAGCGGAGCATCTTCGGGGCAATGTGGAGCGCAATGTTATTGTACAGGACTCACCATACCGTCCAACTTATGTAATTAGGTAATTTTCTCAAGAAATCTTCGGGCATCTTCTGGAATCAATACCGAGGAGAACAGTGTCAGTAATCGAGACAGAAGTGATCCATTAGAGATCTGCCAATGTCCCTAGTATTACAGTATATGTGTAAGGTAGAAAATGTAAGAATAGCATCTAATCACGGACTGTTACTGGTGTTTATCATAACTATTAAACAAGGAACGCTAAATCGCTATTAAAACTGGTTAAATTGAGTCTAATTTATTCTTGCAACATTTAAGGAATCAAAGAAAAGTTTTGAGAGAAAATAAACGGCAAAAGAAAATAAAGCCAGACCATAAAACCAGTCACCAAAAAGTCGTTTATTGTCACCGAGGAGTTGGAAAAGATAATGAAAATGCCTACATGTTGTCAGTGAGTCAACGATGGGTCCAAAAGTGGTAGAAAGGAGATAAGGTTGAAGAAGAGAACAACTCGATACAGAACTAGCTACAATCGTGTACTTTGATGTCATCTGCCGTGCTTGATTAAAGAGTCATGTCGGTTTCCTTAATTTACGAATGGATCGCAGTCGTTCGGTGTGTGTGTGCGTGTGGATGTGTAGACATCTAATTAGTTGCTTACGACTACTAGGTATGCAACAAGAATCGATGGATGAATATGTTGTAATGTTTGCCGGAAGGTAGAAAAGGAAAAGGAACAGGCCTTGTATCAATTTTATAGACAAAACTATGGGCTTTAATTTAAAGAAAAATACTAGTTTCTTCGACTTTTTTTTTCATTTCTTAGAATCTGATGTCAACGCAGAAAGACAGACAGAATTTATTCGATAAGAATACTCAAGTGCGGTAATAAATTAAACAACTCAGAATCAAGGGTTATAGTGAGTACTAAAAAGCGCATGCACGCCTTTAACATTCAAACATAGTTTTAGTTGCTATACAATTCTATATATTAAGTGCATGTGAATAGAACAAGAACCTGGCTCTAACTTGTACAGATTCAAACATGCTCTACTTTTGCGATAAAACGTAGAATCAGTTTAATCAGCAAGAAGTCACAACTTCTCAACTTGATACTTACTGACACCTTGTTGTTTCTAGCACTCTCTTCACTCAAAATAAAAGCTTCACTGTTAGGGTAAATGTACCAGTAGTCGCCATTTTAAAAAAACATTTCGCCTTTTAGGCGTGTACCGAGTTTACTAATTTTATTTCGATCCTCCTGCTACGTGCATAAGATACACCGAACCTGTTTCTACGCGCTCATACATAGAAAGATTCGAACTACCTAACAAGTTTGGAGAAAAATAAATTTTTGAATACCTTGAATTGCACTAGTAGTAGCCACTTTAAAATCGGACTGCACCAGTGGTCGTCAGGTTTATGCACTAAGAGTCGCCACTTAAACTAAACTGAATTTTTCATTAGGTAAAGATATGCTTACTACAATTAGGAACAAATTTCGAAAGGAAATACCTTTGGTAAATTAAACTTAACCATTTGATAAAACAATAAAGTGTACTTTGAGTATTTACATAACAACATCAAATAACATCATATTTTCTTTACTAATTTATAGGTGCAACGTCCGGTTCACTACAGGGAAGCTTCCATGTCTAATGTAATGCTGACTTCATCTTCGCCACTAATAGATGACACACGCACAGTGGTGAATCAAAAGAAATTGAGCGGGGCACCACCCTCCAAGAAAAATATTTCTTTAGAGTTATTATTTCAATAATTTGTCTCCCAGGAGTTTTGATTTATTTCCGAACAAATCAAATTATTTAGAAATATTAATTTTGGGGAATACCGGTGTCATATTCCATGATCAACCTTTTATACTTAAAATATTCACTTAGCGGGAAAATATGTCTCTGGTCTATTCCATCTGCCCCCTCCCCCTACTCAGAAAAATTCTGATCCCGCTACTGCCACACATCATTTTCGGAAGACTATTCAATGTCTTTTGAGCACTGTATATCAATTACCGTACAGCTCCAATAAATGCCCTCTTTTAAATACGGATATCTCTTATAAGTACAATTTTGACTCGTGCAATGAAAAGTTAAATAAGGGTCAGAGATATCAACAGTGTTTCTTTCAGGCACCTCTCCAGGAGTGCGGAGCACCCCCGGGCAAAATTGTAGTTCACTATTTATCCTACTATTGTAATGCTAATTGTACAAGTAACGCCCTCCGGTTTCTCGGAAATATCCCCCCCCCCCCCGCGGTGCAAATTTTCTGAACGAAGCCTGGATATCAATTACATTGTTTATATACGTGTCCTCATTGGATCTGTCTCTATCACTGATCGTTTACCTAAATAGAAATTTTACATATGAAGATTTATAGACTTTCAAAGGAGAAGTACGTTTTCAGCTGTGATAATGGTTATTTGATATTTATACGTAAGATAACTTCTAAATCAATTTAGGCCTGTACCGTGAGACCCGTTTAAATGTTTGAGTCACATACATGTAAACACATCAGTGCCAAACTGACGGAAAATTCACGTCAGTCATAAATGAGAATTAATTATTGACAATCTTTGGACCCCGACCAATTACTAGTCCCTGTGGTCTAACGTCGATCAAGCCAACACGAAAATGATGTGTGAATAAGAATCAATCACTTTATTGACACACATAAATGTATTATAGTAATCATCACATGCGCCAGTAGTCGACAGGGGTGGCGAGCACTAGTGCAAACAGGAAAATGATGTATGAGTAGTCGCCACCTATACTTAAAGTCGTCCAGAACCCAGCAAATGTAGAACGTCATATCACAGGAGTATTTTATGGTTCATAAAACTAGAATTTAGTCTTCTTAAAGAAGTATTATTGCAAACGCATAAAGATTTTAAACAAAAACACCCCGAGATCCGCTTAAGCAAATACAGTACAACTACCTCTCCCATCCGCCGTCACTTGGAATATTGATGTGTTCTGCTCAATTGTGCCTTGACACTACAAACGTCATTTCATGTCATCTATTAAGCTTTGTGAAAACCAGCGATCATTTGATCAACTTTCTATACCTGTTTTTGTTCCCTTATTTTCATAAATTTTCTGCGAAAGTGGCGACTACTGGTACATTTACTCTTTGTAGCTCTCTTACTTCTGATACAGTACGCAGATACAAAACACCAAACTCAATGCCTTATTAACTAACTCTATGGTTTAAGAAACTCGCAACTTCATCGCCGCAGTAACAACCGTAGTGCCTGGGCAACATCAAGCCAGTTTACATCACGAACATCTACTTCTCGAAGACCTCTTCTAATATTGTCCTCCCAATGACGTTTCGGTCTTCCCAACGGTCTCTTTAAATCCGACTTTCGAACCAGGATAGAATAAAATCTTCGTTTTTCTCCATCCAATATACACGGCCTGCCCACGTTAGTCGTCGAGATTTCATTATTCTTACAACATCTGGCGAATCGTACAGTTTGTGGAGTTCTTCATAATGCAGTCTCCTCTACTCTCCAGTCATCTCGTCCTGTTTCGGTCAGTATAACTTTCTCAAGATCTTACTTTCAAGCACTTGTAATTTATGTTCATCTGCTAGGGTCGTACTCTAACTTTCGCAACTATAAAGTATTACCGGCAGAATAACCGTTCTGTATATTTTCAATTTCAATATCCTTGACATTAATCCCGAAGTTAGGAGTTTTGGGACTTAATAGAAACTTGCGTTGCCCGATACTAAGCGACCTTTTATTTCTTCCGTGACTTTGTTTTCGCTTGTTACGTACGCTCTCAAGTAGTTACATTTATTTACGTTCTAAATGACCTCATCACCAATTATTCTGAATGCCTTGCAGGGTCTGTAAATACTTTTTAACGAGTTTCCAAATGAGGAAGTGCTTCGTAATGATTTACAGTCATTTGTCTGTATAATTTGAAGTTCAGAGTTATTAGAACACTGGAGACAGGCTAACCAGGCATGTGTCCGAGTGAGCTGTTGAAAATAAAAAGTATTTGTAATGCATTTCATAGAGTAGTTAATGTACCTTAAATAGCAGGAAATAAACCCTTGCTTTTTAGAGAATAGACAAAGTCATACTCCTTGGAAAAGTAACGGCACAACACAATATATTGCTTTGAAGCTTCTATGCAAGTTCCATCTTACATTGCTCTCCAAAAGACAAAAGTATTTTCGATTGCAGTTGAAAAAATGTCTGCTTTTGAGTGCTTATCCAGAGACATAAGTTACCATTGTGAAGCGTATAATATTATAATCGCCAAATTTGAACATTAAGTCCTCCATCAGTGAGAAAGTGGGAAAAGAACTGTTCTGTTTTCTCAGCTCAACAACTATTATCAGAAGCGTTACTTGAAGGACAAGAATCGTTAGCGCGACTCGCTTCTTCTGGAAACCGTTCTTCTGGAATCCTATTAAACGTGTGTGGAACGTTGAGCTAACGAAAACATTTTAAGGCTAATGGATGTTGTAACCCACTGAACCTACTGATACCATCTATAACAAAGTGAAGTATAGCTGAGAGTGGTGGTCACACTTTACACTGACAAGGGACCATTCTATTTTTGACAATTCGATTTCGGAAAATGCTTGCTATCACCGGATTCAGTACCCAAATAACCCGAGAAAAACACGTTTGTAGCTGCAGACCGTAAACAGGGCCGGAGATAAAGGGGTCCATTGTTACAGGACGCAGAAAGTGCCTATAAACACCATGTAATTTTGAAACGAGTGGAGGAATTGAGATCAAATGTGAGACGTGAATAACGTGTGTGAAGCTCTACTGAATAGGTGTAGTGCGCATCATGTCGGCCATCTTAAGAGTCGCCATATTAGATTTATCGAGAAGAAATAAACGGGAAGGAAGGCATGTGGCATATCATTTGGGGCTAGAGCTCTTTCCCAGAAATTCAAATATGAGTTTATTTGTTACCAACCTTTATTGCGTGAGAAGGTTTGGACCCTGAGTTGTGAAAAGGCGAAATTAACGGTTTTGGCTTCTGTCATTTCAGTCATGAGCCAAGAACGTGAGCAAAGTAGTGCTGTGGGCACAGTGTTGAAATTATAGCTGTTGATAAGAAACTTTTATGATGTTAAGGCAGTCGTGAAAGGTGCATAGGCACAACCGATATAAAATCTGAAGTTGTCCAACGTTCTCGAGTCATTTGTGTTAATCGTGCAATTACAACAGATTTGATGTACGTTTAATTGCATCTGTTTTGTACCTTAAGAATGATTGTGTGGTTGAGACAAAAGCGGAAACAACAGTGAGCACATTTGAAGAAAGATAAAGATAAACAATCCGAAGCCAAAACCGTTAATTTCGCCTTTTCATAACTTCCAGGGTTCATACCTTCTCACGCAATAAAGGTTGGTAACAAATAAATTCATATTTGAATTTCTGGGAAAGAGCTCTAGCCCCAAATGATATGCCACATGCCTTCCTTCCCGTTTATTTCTCCTCAATAAATCTAATATGGCGACTTTTCAGATGGCCAACATGATGCACACTACATCTATTCAGTAGAGCTTCACACCCGTTACTCATACCACACACTTGATCTCAATTCCTCCACTCGTTTCAAAATTACATGGTGTTTATAGGCACTTTCTGCGTCCTGTAACAATGGACCCCTTTATCTCCGGCCCTGTTTAAGGTCTGCAGCTACAAACTTGATTTTCTCGGTTTCTTTGGGTGCTAAATCCGATGATTTAGCACCCAAAGCATTTTCCGGAACCGAATTGTCAAAAATAGAATGGCCCCTTGTGAGGTGTTTTTACTATTCCATTTCGACACCCTATCATGTATCACGAAATGGTTATGAACGTGATAGTTTGTGTTGAAAATTAGTATTCCTGTTTGGGCGTTCTTCTGTTGCACACACGACGTGAAGGTGTATAAATAAAGGGTAAATAATCTGTCTATTATTATTAACGGTATAGTGAGTTGTCATTTAAATTGGCATTAGTCGATAAAGTTCGGACAGTGGAAGTCACGTTCAGTAAAAGATATCATTGTTTTTATCTCACATTCATTCAATAATTATATGCTATGCACCGTTGATGTATGGAGCTGCATATTGTTCTGTAGCTGTCAACGCACGGTAGACCTGAAGAATACTTTGAATCTTTAAATGTTATATCAATCTTTCTTTTCTTCTATTCTCAAGCCAAGGATGATGATCTGGTTTACGAACAGAAGATCTCTGGACAAAGTAAACTAAAGGGTTGTTTCCCATTGTCTTTGATCGGATGGAAATGACGTGTTAATGTAATGACCTGCAGTTTAAAATAAAATCCGAAGCACAACGTTTATTTATTTTCCCTATGGAAATCGAACTCGAGGCCTGCTACTAAGGTTTTCCATATTAAGATGTACACACATTTCTACACATTCTAATTTTCAAAACTTCATGCAAGTCCCCTGTGTGCACATGTTTTCGAACTTTTCGTTTAATTCAAACAATAAAACAATGTTCAAGAATGGTTAACTATGGAACAGTGGTAAATGGTCAAATTCTAATAAGTCCAAGATATGTGGATGGTCTCTTACACGAATAAGTATTGGTTACGAAAGACGTGTAAATGAACATCCAATGGAAATAAACTAGTCTCAGAGCGATGTCTAATATGGCGAATGGGATGCCCATGTGTAGGAAGCAACGGATAATAAAACTTAAGAGAACTATTTCTTCAATCTTTGTGAAATGAAAAGAAAACTAGAAATTATGCGAAAGGAATCTAATCTGTTATACTTACTCCTGTAATTGTAGACAACCAAATTGACAACCGTGCATTGTGGGTTGCATAAGATTTGCAAAGAAAATATGAAAACCTCAAACGAAATCTTGAATTAACTGAATGAATTATTACTGATTTCCTAAACCATTTGATGAATTCTTGGGAATGGGGCGTCTAGCTTTTGTTTAAGTAGGCCCCGAAAACTCCACTCAATGGCTCCCCGGGACTTAAACCCTTGACCACGCAACATAAAACGAGTGTGCTAACATCGTGACCAACCGAGAGTCTAACAAAAGCTTGAAGACAGTGACGTTGGAAACATACTATAATTAGACCTGTCATTTAACTCGTATACCTGTTTCTATATAAAAACTGACAGTCCCTTCACACAACAAAACAAACCTTTGAAGAAAAAGTGGTTTCGACTCGTTCCTTCGTTATAATCGGCAAAGACCTCAGCGTTGCACTTTTAGCATAATTATGGTAAACCTACGATAATTTAGATTTTCTTTTAGCTACTAAGATAGTGTCTTTGGGATAGTGTCAAAATGTAGCACAATTCTTGACTGTAGCTGAGATATCCAAATGTTCTCCCTCCCTCACACACACACACACACATACGAAACCAAGCTCCTTGTTTCGGAGGACAAGAAATCCAATGGGATCATCAGTAGACCCAGTAATAACTATGAAAGGGACCGCCTTCTTAACGATGTAGACGCCACTTGGAGTAAATATTAGCTTCATAGAAATATTTATTAATATATAAAATAGGACAAATATAATGTTCATCATCATATAAGAGCAGTAACACGAACTTAGTTGAAGGGAAAGGAACCATACTCAGGGTTAAAAACTTTAACATAATTGTGTTATCATTGGTCTTAGCTCACTGACATTTTTCGATTTCATGATTTTTTACAATATTTTTACGGAAATGAAAAGTTGTGAAAACCGTACTTGCTTCGCACCAATTGTGTGCATAAAATCGAACTTGAAATTTTCTTGAATGCTTTAGAGCCATGAAAGAAAAGAGCCAATGTAACCTTAATAATAATAATTTAATTAATTGCTGTATTTATGTGCTATGAACAGCAACGAGATTATGCATCCACTTGCATATCATTAACATCAAAGTTATTATTGATTGCTTCTGGTAATTTTAGGTCATCTGCATATAATATCGGGGTCGTATGATTTACCCTTGCACAGATGCCATTTCTGAAAGCGTTTAATAGAAGTGGTTCCAGAGGAGACCCTTGAGGGATACCGTTAGCTATTGTAATTTCATGTAATATTCATTATTACTATCATTATTATTAATAATAACATAGTTATTTTATGTAAAATGCCACAAGAAGTGTAGGCGAATCTACTTTTGGTATAATTTTATATGAATTAGCACAATTTTCTTATTGTAGCAGCATAATGCTCTGCCGTTTGGATACCAGCGCTGAAAGACTTTCTACAGCCCATACCTCTCTTACTGGAATTTACAATACAATTATGTTTGCTTTGCAGAGTACTAACGATCTAAGATAAGAGATTGCACTTTCCGTGTCCTTGCTACTGATTCGAGCGTTTGTTTAGTTTCTGTTTGCAATATTAAATTATTTACGAATGATCACTTCATATTTACTTTTTGAATGTGTCAACATAGCAAGATCCAAAGAAACCGGGGATAACATTGATGAAATATGCCCAAATTAAATTGTAAAACTTTCGCTGATTAAATTAAAAAAGTTATGCAAATATATTTGCTGATCTTTCATCAGCCTATCACTATAAATTATCTTATCTATCATCACGCAAACTATTTTAACATGCTACCAAATTTCCTCGAACAACAAAATAATGTCTTAGACGTTGTCTTGTTTGAACTCGTTGATACTCCAGGTCATTATGCTATTGCTGTTAGATTTTCTATTGCAACCGTTTTCGCATAACACCCGTTACTATTTTTAAACGTGCAGCTTCTGTTTCTGATAGTCTTAAAATCGATTGACCAGTTTAGGTCAATTGATTGACATTTGCTAATTGCCTCGAGACAAACTGTTTTTAGTAATATTGAGATAATATTCCTTTATAATATTGAGAAGAAAAGCAAAACACAAACCTATTTGAAACTGAAATTAGCCGTGAGAAATTTGATAATTAACGAAGTAGCCTTTCAAAGGATTGACTAGAAGATGTGAAAACGTAGTATCGAAAGCAGCTGGGGTATCGTTTGACTGATGTTCACTGAAGTATTAAATCGCAAGCGAATGATTCCCGTGTTTATGTTATGCAATACTATTGTTTTCTAATGAAATAATTTAAAGCTATTATATTATCTTTACAGAGGATCTGTATATTAAATTCCTTGCAAGATTTCTTCTCCAGGTCGTCGTTTCTTTTATTAGAGTCTATCTTTTCAGAGGCTTCTAATGTGAAGGGTGCGGGGGAAAACAATGGTAACCTCATTTGTAAACAAAAATTAGTTGAGTACAGAAATAGAATTGTAACACTCAGATCTACTGACTGTGGAAAACTCAAGTGAAAAACAACAAATGACCATTTCTTTATGCGAAGCACTTAAGGCAACATAGGAGAATGAATTTTCAGAACGTAATATCTCAATTCATGCTCAGTGTGGGTTACCATTATTTGCCCCCGGACCCTTTATATATGAAAAATGTGTGCTGTACGAAACCTCAATGCAAGACAATTCCAAGCTTTCGAAATGCGGGCATAGACGAGCATGGAAAAGTTGGTGTCAGAAGATACCTATTTCTTGCCGTAAACGTTGGTGGGCCGGTGGCAGTCAGCAAGCGACGTGTCGCCGAGTTTTGGAGTGCAGTTAGCAACGTTTTGAAGTGTTATCACCTCCATTTATAAAATTATGCTATCTGTAGAAAAAATGTGAACTCGTAAAATTCATTTGTATTCGCGCTCAATTTCTCAGTATATGCTACGTTTCTCACAATTTCTTCTTGAACGAAGAGTACGACGCAAAGTAGAACAAACATACTTCTTTCTTTGTCCTTGTCCTTACCATTAAATTGCTGCCTCGATGTTAAAACTCGGGCTACTCCAGTATCCCACCAGCGAAACACATAGTGTGTTTCTATCGTAACTAGACCACCAACGGCCCGGTAGCATCAACTAGATATCTGTTTATCGAAACTTTGCCACTAGCTGTCCGCTAGTAGTTGGTAACGTTCAGGGAATGGGATAAAGACGATTGCCAGTATTAATGCAGTGTACCACTTAGACAAAGACAAAATCACAAAATGTGGACGAAAGGAGAAGACTACACTTGTGTTGAAGGACCTGCCGATAGCAAGGTGAGTACTTGGTAATTTTGTTTAGTATTTTAGAGCAAAATCTCTCTTTGAATTCATATCGGAAAGCATACTCAACGAATGCTATTTCAGCTTTTCAACACATCAATAAAAAGTCAAATTCTTTGCTGTAATACGTAAGCAAAAATACGCAAGTTTTGCAGTCTACTTATAAGAACAGTCCAGTGATTCTTTTTCGTTTCCGTTCGTTGAACAAGTCACATACATGTAAGTTCAGATGATCCACTGCTTTGGCAAAAAACGAACAGCGTCATCATCAGTCTTGCCACTGTCAGGTAGGTAGGCACAAACAAAACGGAAAGAATTCATATGGTTTATGTGTAAGTGTATGTGTGTGACGAGTCAGAGAATGAAAGAAAGAAAGAACGAGATAGGCTGACAAATAATTTACATGTAAGCTGGCTCATCAGTGAGACTGTCAGCATACGGGATTCAAGCAGGAGAGGGTTCCCTCAACTCTGTCTCGTGTGAGATTTTACAACCAGAGAGATTCACCCTCTTTCAGTTAGAATCTTGCCTGGGTGGAATGAAGTTCCAAAGGTCTCTGCCTCATTCCATGTCCGTTGCTGCTTTTCCAACCAACCTTACAAGTCTCTGTGGTTCGGCAACAGTAGTGATATGTGAATTTACATGTGTGGGTACATATAGATAGATGTGTGTGGTTTTTCTTCAAAGCAAGTGTGTGCGTGTTCGTGTGCGTATTTTAGATGCTGTTACTGTCTCCTTGTGAGAATTTAATGGACATTTATAGATTGGCAGGTAAGTGTTTTGAAGTAAGGAAAAAACAAGAAAATAATGCTTAATATCTCCTCCCATACTCTTTACTGTGTGCCGGAGCACGCGACAGGCTCCTATTGGCGATTCCCTCGTGGGCTTGCCAATGTCTCCTCCGCTGTGCCTCCGACCGGCCGTGTTCTAGCTATCGGGTTGGTTCTCTTCTTCTACCGCGCAAAGGCCTTGAAGAAGGCCGGGCAGGATGACGTGTGGTCACGTACTAACAACCAACATTCGCTGCGCTATTTGAAAGTAAATCTTCAATAAGGGGAAAGGTCATTATACAGCACCTGCATGGAAGAAGTACAAAAACTCTATATGAAACGAATTGAAGATGGTATTGTAATAATTTTGCTTCTGTAGTCAATTATATCTTTTGGTCGTTTCAACGACTTTCGTAAATTTGAGCATTAACTACAGTCATATCTGTGAAGAGAAAAGAACGCTTACGCAAGAATTTTAGCTTTTAACAAGTACATACACCATAGTTTAAGAGGAAAATCAAACAGTCCAAGTTTAGGGCAACTTTCAGCTTCTGCTTTGGAGTAATTGGTGGAATGTTCTAGCTCCCTGCACCCTCCTGAAAAACTGGTCTTTTAATTTCCCTTTTGGTCCGTCTGTCTGTTGTCTCTTTGTCTATAACTCACGCTAGTACCTCGTCGAAAGTAGGTGGAGATAAACTGATTTCAATCCCATTTT
Source organism: Lepisma saccharinum (assembly GCA_022664845.1). NCBI lineage: Eukaryota > Metazoa > Arthropoda > Insecta > Zygentoma > Lepismatidae > Lepisma > Lepisma saccharinum. The sequence continues at coordinate 34,050 of JAGDQP010009531.1, forward strand.
CTTAATTCTCCTTATTTCAAGAATTCACGTAAACGAGGTAGAAAGAAACAAATTTAATTGAGTTTAGCAGCCTTACTTGATCCTGACGTTTTAAATCTCAATACTCTAAAAATATCAGGTCCTATTAATTTAAGTCCTATTAATTTGCTTAGCTTTCTTCGTTAAAAGAGTAAACGCTAATTTAATGTACATTGTCAATGGGTTAGCCCTAAGTTTGTGTTATAAAATTATTTCCGATTTTAAATATTTCCACTTTTAGACATTCACAAGCATCAAATGCGCAAACCCTTTATAAGTCTGAGAGATAGGGCAACAGATAAAGGTAGCAGCCAGGACCTCAATCTGGATACCATGATGGCATTTGCATGGTCAAATTGAGGAAATTCTTGCCAATTCTTATAAGCAAACATACTGATGAGGCAGAAAAGAGTTCTAATTTTTCCCCCATCATGGTTACAATGTCAAAATATATCTTTATGCAAATTTTGGCAACTAAAGCGTAATTACTTTGGGAGATATCGATGATATAATATTCAGATTTTAGTTTCTGAAGAGTGAAGAGAAAGTGTGGAAATACCCTTATGTTTTTAAAATGCTGAAAGAAACGGAAATCAAAGTAATGGGTACTGGGTGGAAGGCGCTCCTGTTGTACGGCATGTTCTTCACGGCCGCCATCTTGAAGTCCGCCATATTGAATCAAGATTGGTTTTCTTACATCGGACGAGGGTCGTGTAATATGTCATTCTGGGCTACATTTTTACGGTAAACACATTTGTGACGTCAGTTTTGCCGTAAATATATTATTGTGAGAGATAATGGTGTGTGACATTAGTATGGTCTAATGATGCAATTGCCTGAAAACACCCAATTTGTTTTGAAATAATGAACGAATTGAAACTTAAATGCATACAAATTGTTCCTGAATATATTGTCATATCGATATGCATTTCTATGCACTTAATTTATAATTCTTTCATTATTTCAAAACAAAATGGTGTTTTTAGGGTATTGCATCATTAGCCCACACAAATGTCACAAACCATTATCTCTCCCGATATTACGGTAAAACTAACTTCACAAACCTGTTTCCCCTAAAAATATAGCCCAAAATGACATATTACACGACACGCTTCCCGTTTAAGAAAATCAATCGAGATTCAATGTGGCGAACTTCAAGATGGCGGCCGTGAAGAACATGCCCTACAACAGGTAGCGCCTTCCACCCAGTACCCATTACTATGTATTTGATTTTCATTTATTTCAGCATTTTACAAATATAAGGGTATTTCCACACTTTCTCTTCACTCTTCAGAAAAAAAGAATCTGATTATTTAAACATCGATATGTCCCAAAGCAATTGCGCTCGAGTTGCCAAAATTTGCATGCGCACATATTTTGACATTCTAAAGGTGACGGAAGAAAACAATTCGTAAGTTTTTTCTGCCCCATCAGTATGTTTGCTTGTTAGTCAAGATGACCGGTAACAGAGCTTGAACATGCGTGCCTTCCTAGTACCATTTCGAAGTTCATATTTTATTTATTTATTAATTTATGGAGAACCTCTTTCATCCCTGCCCCTTTGTTACTTAGTTTCCATCTGTTGGATTTTTACTTCAGTTTTTAGCGAGCTTACTCCAGCATCCAGGAGCCTAAGTTACGACCGGTTTTACCAACACTGGTTAAAGATTTAACAACCCGTTAAGCACATTTAACGTCTGATTAAGAGAAATGACCGTTTCATCAACATCGGTTGACGCTAAAGGTTTGTTAAATCTGTCGTTAACTTTAATTATGAGATTTTCGTCGATTAAATATTTAACGGTCCGATAGTGATTGTGTATCTCGAAAGTTTGAAAACAGGAAACCAGAAATGGAAAGCATAAACACAGAATTGCTTGATGAAATATACAACTTGGCACAATGCATTTCAATAGTATTAAAGATCAAAAACATCTAAAAACAATGTTGCCTGCTTTGCGGACAATGTAAATATGATTTTTGAGTATGTTTAGGGACCTATATGGGTATGCTTAAGAAGACGCGCTCTAAAGAATGGTTTTACAGGAAAAGTAGACGTGTGCGCTACGTATTTAGGCCTAAGGTATAAATTACGCACTTGATCATCGTATTTAATATATATCGTACAAAAGAAAGGCAATCTTGTAAATAAAAAAACGCCCGAAGTCGCTTTACTACTCATTTGTACACGTCGTCTTAACTATTAACATAATTCCTTTTAAATAATATCAGGAGAATACTTTTCTCTAACACGTGTCTGTATATGGTTTACAAAACTGTTTCGGACAGTGGTAGTAGATGCCAGAAACGTCGATTTAAGATATTTTGGGAGGGGAAATGATGAGTGAAAACGAAAGTATTGTGAACATTACCGATCGTGTATTATAAATGTTCACATGGAAACAGGAAAAGTTAGCATAACGATAAGACTTCTTCATACTACGTACAAAGAATGCTTTTCCGTCGAGCATATCTCCTTTAACTATTGCCAATAAGTCATTCCTGTTCATATTAAGGTATTTCTTACTTTTAGCTACTTCTATTATGCGGTGTTGAATGTACTTGCAATTGATATTGACATTATTTCGGATCCGTGCAATCAACAATATGGAGCAAGGATGATGTGAGTGCAAGAACACGCATACACCCTTCAATAATGTGTCCCAGCCCCGGGTTAAGTTCAATTTAGGTAAGCCAAAAAATGTAAAATTCACAGGAGAAAGGTTTAGGCCATGAAAGTATGAGACTGAAATTGCAACAAGTACGTGCAATTAATTAGCGACTTCCGCGTTGGAGCTGAACACAATGATGGCCTGTTAAATGTGATGTGCTTCAAGTATAATGATAAAATAATTACCCTGGCTTTACCTAACCTATCTACGCTTTCTAGTGCCCCTCGATATCTTTCCATTAATTATGTAGCAAATACATGATATTCATCACACGAAATGACGCCACTGATATTCCCCATGTGGTACCATACCTGTGTGTAAAGTAAATCGATTACGTATTTATATAAATTATTATTAAGTATAGCTTCTCGAAATTGAATTTGGGTTGCTGTCTACCACTAGGTATTTACAGAAGTGTCTAAGTAAATCATTTGCAAGGGAATGAGTGTTATAAAGCGTACGTATTGCTCAGTAGCTGGGTGACCTAAACTGAACTTGATCCATGAGCCATCCCGTTGCTTGACTTTATTTCATTATACTTGCATGCATCCGAAGTAGCATGAAAATAACAACATTAGAACTACATTTAACGCCACACAACAGAAGTAGCTAACGTAAAGTATTACATCCATGAAATAGATGAAAACTGGCTAATCCTGTCTGTATTTATAAGAATGAAGGGCTTCAACCTTTTGAGCACTGCAGTTAGCTATGTAAACGAAAGTAGAAACAATCTGTATTAACATATTCATAGATAAGAAACATTTTTCAACTCATCTGTTTCTATTCCTCTAGTGTGTCGAAAAGATATATATACTGCAACTTGCTTCCGTAAGTCGGGAGAGGATATTATTCTTGCCTTGTTTACGGATTATAATATTATTTTATTGGCATTTATTTGGAGATCATTTGAATACATATATATATACACACACACACACACATGTACAAAAAAACAAACACACGAACAAGTGCCAGCGACCTATTGCTTGCGGATTGCGAGGTTCATTTGTCAGGTGTACACAACTTTTCAGTCTACCAATCAGAATTCGTTTAGCTTATGAGAAATTTAGAAATCAGGTGGTTTCTTCACTTAACGGTCCGATTGTAAACGGGTTGTTAAATTTGTAATTTTAGCGTTGGAGAAATGGAAAAATTTTAACGGACGATTAAAAATTTAACGCACGGTTAGTTATCGGATGGTTAAGCTATATTTAATCGACGTTGGAGAAACCGGCCCTAAGCCAAGGGGTTCTGTTTTGTTCAAGTACCTGATGTCTTAAAGTGGGCCCTATTTATTCCAATTAGAGTATTTTCTTTTCTTTTCTTTTCTTTTCTTTTTTTTTATCCCTACAATTTTCATAGGACGACACAAGGGCATTCCCATACATTCAATGTTACATCGACTAGTTTTTTAAAATAAAACAAGCTGATAAGGCTATCACACTTAACTTTATTTTAAAAACGCACAGCCAGCGTAACGGTTTCAGTGTTCTAACAACATCTTCCTCAGAGATGTTTTTAAAATAAAGTTAAGTGTGATAGCCTTGTCAGCTTGTTTTATTTAGATTAAAAATGGATACAAGGTCTCAATACGATTACTTTTGTGTCTTCCTGTTTCCACTCCAGGTTGTCTCTAGACCTGTGAAAACATTAAATACAAATAACTGGTACAATTTATTATTTATCATTACATATCAGTATTTATTATTTTTAGCTATGTTCAAACTAAATGTGTGAATATATCCCTGACTTTTATTGGGAAATTGAAGGAAACCTTATTTATACAACAGTATCCACGGAGACACTTGGCACAATCATTTGACTGACACAAAATCTACACTCGTTGCAAGTTCATAACTGTGGCCATTAGAGCTCAGAAGCTATGTGTGTAATTGATTGAATAATATATACCGAAGTATCAGTCTTACAATACACATACGCCGAGAGAAAACGAGAGAGGCAGAGAGAGAGAGAGAGGAGAAGAGTGGAATGTAGTAAAAATAGTGATAAATATTTTCAGATATTTTGTGACCTGTCAAAGTTAATACGAGTACATTCACTTGAATCCAGATCTGTTAGAGGGAACATTAAATGTACAGTTTTGTTGAAATCTTTTCTGCTTGTATTTCTGTTTCGTTTACTTGTTTAACGTTAATGCCTAACTCCAAATTCTGTCTCTCAAAACATTATTTTCAGAGTCTACAAAATAAGTGCTAATTGTAGGATTATCCTTCTACAAGTAATTAGGAAGGTACAAAGCGTATTTACCCAGTCAGAAATTAAACATATATCATACAACAGGAAGTTACGTCATTCGCAGAAATGTAGACTATCAGCAAACTGACACTGATCATAGTTCCATTTTCTTACACCAGGACATGACTAATTTCGATTTTCAGACTTTTGAACTATAATATAAGTACTTGCACTTTTTTTATGTTCTTCCTTTCTTACCTTTATGAAAATATACAGTTTTAATAATAATAATAATAATAATGTAATTAGAGTGGGAGTGGAGAGGTAAGCACGTTGAAGTTTCGTTGGAGGTCAGCCTTTATTTATTTAATTTCTCAGATTTTTTAGAGCTTCCGTCAGTTTATTCATGCCAATATCTTGGTGGTACCTCGACAGAGGTCCAGATCTTTCATTACAATTATTACAAGAGCGTTACTCGTAGTCTTTCCAGCTTGTAAGAGGCTAGACCGTAGTGCCCCGTTCAGGTTATTGTAAATTAATTAAAATTTTCACTCCTTCTAGTTTAAAACAAGTTTACTTACATTTACTCGATTAGAAAGAAGTTCCACCGAAAAATATTAATTAATTATTATTTCAAGCCGAGACAACTAACATCTAGGAAACCGACCAGAATTCCTTGGCAGGATCTTCAAACCGGGAAGCATGGTGAGTCTACAAACTGGACTTCACTGTCCATATTTGTAAAGTAATTTCCATAATTACAATGTTAACAGCAGATCACACAAAAAATCAGGAAATTATCATTAATTTATCTGAATTGAAAGAAGTAAAAGTATCGGGATGAAGTGAATTAAACTTCTTTTCCTCCACTCATTTGGTCGCCATTTATGTTTTTGTATTCTATGATAGTCGAAGATATAGATCACAGTTTGATGCCTTCCATTTCAAAGGAAGTACAGACATACGTTTTGTATGCTGAAATATATTACGGACAGTCCGAAATATTTATGGATGTATCTTTTAACATATAAAAGTATTGTGGAAGTCAAATATGTCAAATTGTAATGCACAGTGTATTAAAATTTAATATACTATGTGTTGCAATTTGACATGTATTACATTTTAATAATATGAAGTAAAAATTTGAAATATCCGGGTTTCTTATTGAATTGCATGTTTGCCAGTCTTTGCTGCTGACAAAATGCCACGTGTCTACTTTCGGAGAAAACAATCTGTTGTTGCGCTTTTCGAATATGCGCTTTACGTTCATTCGTACGTAAAAGTTGAATAGTTTCTGAAATAAAGTATCACGGATATACAAACATGAAACGGAACTATACTAATGAAGAACGCTAAACACATTTCAGTCTGGTTGATTGTGCTCATGAGAGGTCTTATTAGATATAACAGTTTATACAGGTGGAACAAAAGATTTATTTCCAAGTCAGAATTTATTTGCTTGCAAGATGGAAGTACAGCCCAATAGTAAAGAGAAATAATGCTATTACAGATTACACAGACAAACAATAAAAAATATTGCTAAAAATCTATGGATTAGCAGAAATGGCGTTAACTGATTACTACGCAGTTATTGACCTATCTCTCTTATTGGTTGGCTTCTACCAGTAATATGATGTTGAATTTCGAATTTATTTTTTAAGGACAGAATAGATGATGGGATGAATTGGCTGAATTAAGAAAGGGGGGGGGGGGCATGGGAACACCGCGAAAAAAAACACGCATTTGGTGTTCTCCACCACAAATCCCACATGGCACGAGCAATGGGGTTGAAGTGCGTGCTTAGAAGAAGGGAACAGTAAATAGCCAAGTATGTAAGTTTGACATGTCTCATGTTTTCTCTGACTTATCATTAACAAGAAGCAAATGTTTCTTTCAGGGCTCAAAGAGAATACCTCGGAGGTTAATGAAATACCGTAAACTAGGGTGAATCGGGACAGTGCGGTGAAACGGGACAAAAAAGGAAAATTTTATGTTTCGGAAAAAAGTAACTGATATTTTTTGTAACTATAGCAATGAACTGATACATTGTTGTTAAAATTACAAAAAAATATCAGTTAATTATTTTTTCAAAGACATTTATAATTTTTTTCATTTTTGTCCCTATTCATCATGCTGTCCCCATTCACCTCATTTGACGGATTATCAGAGCTTCCTCATTATTATGACAATGAGAGTAAAGAAATGGATTCTTTGACTTCTCTGTATTCTAACATCTGTCATCTAACCTTCGTAGTGCCTGCCATCTGTCTGTCGGTGAGAAGTTGTTATATGATATATGCCTTATAGATGCTGACCAACTTCTCAGACTGTTGCAAGGAACAGAATCCAATTTAAATGAACCATAGATGTACCCTCTCCTAAAACTTGTACAGACATCTGTCCTATTCCTGGTCAGTAGAGAAAAATTCATGGCGTTTACGTTAGAATAAGTCTGTAATCCTTAACTTTGATATAATTGTAATCACATTTTTACTTACATAAATTCACACATTGATTTGCAACACTGTCTTGTAATGACACATAAAATAACCTACTCCCAATAGACATTTCCTTCATACTTTATGTCTTCAGTAAATGTCCCAGGCATTATGACAAATATTGCTAGTTCATTGAAATGTTAACCGTTGAATAACGTCCAAGTTCTCAAAGGCAACTTGCATTCATAAGACGAACCCACTAAACATCCTGTTTCAAGTATTATTTTCAAACTTCTCTATGTTTGACCCTCGTGATAACCTTCGGCATTATTACTCATAACTCGTTAAAGGCCAACTCTTCGTTCGTCCGCCTCTGAAATATGAAACCTCATTTACATCTATTCATGTATGTTTCGTGCGAAATGAAGCATGGAAAACAATAAATTCAATGTTATTTTTAACAGACAGTTTCTCCACCATTGATTTTTTTTTAACTTTTCTATGGCCTTTGGGCATCTGAAGATCACGCCGGGATACGGGAGAGGAAAGGATGAGGGAAGATGTCGGCCAGCCCTAATTTGAAAGTACCATCCTGGCATTTGCCTAGTGTGACTGAGGAAAAAACTGGAAAACCCTTAGTCAGGATAGTCAGCCGTTGCGATTGAACCCACGACCTCCCGAATGCTACATAAACCACTGATCTACTGCGGTTCGGTCTCTATTATTGAACCTTTAACAAAAGTCAGATAGCAACCTGTTATATGTTAAACTTAAAAATGTAAAAGAAATTAAGAATACATTTTACTCTCATGATAAAATTTTTATGAGGAAAGAAAATCATGGATATAAGGTCTCTCCGAAAATTTTATCCATTTTTTTTTGTCCTGGACTAAATTTAGGAATTTAACATGTGAATGAATAAATATAATTTGCTTACAACTACGTCGAATGTACGAAACAAAGCGAACATTTTAAAACAAATTTTGTTAATATGTGATTTAAACCTTACATAACTTATGTATGTCATTTCATTAATAAAACTTAGGAAACGATCCGCAAGTTCTTATTAAATAAAAAGTACAAAGCGATTCGCCGAGAAACCGGGATTGTCGCCCCAAAAGGCTTCTACCACCCCTTAATTTGTCTTGCTAAGTCTTAAGGGAACCGACGGGGGTAGACACCTAATGTCCAATCCATACGTTCACGTCGTGGGGCCTGTTAGTACCCAAGCAACTGCTTGGCGAATGAACATAGATGGGCTGCTCACCAACCCGCATTAGCAGACAGCGTGGTGAGTGAAATGTCTGCACCCCTCCTTTCTTTACACATGATGGTACAAGTAAGGCAACAGCCTAAGAGGACCTCATTGCCCGGAGGACGGAATGCAGCTGGCAACGGCAGCGGTCAGTCCTGCAGGAAGTCAGAGGGTCAACATACCTGGGTTTGGACTGTAGACCGAAAGGACACTGACACGGCAATTCGAACGGACCTATACGTGGCGACTCTCAACTGTCAGTCACTTGCAGGAGAGGACAAATTAGAAGAATTGCAGAATGAGCTCAAGAGGATTAAGTGGGACATCATAGGACTCTCAGAAGTGTGGAGGAAGAATGAAGAACAATTGGAACTACCGTCAGGGCACACGTTCTACTTCAAAGGAACAGAAACTGGAAAAGCGACGGGCGTTGACTTTATAATTAATAAAGACCTGAAGTCACGGATCACAGAAATTGAAGGAATTTCAGATAGAATCGCACAGGTAGTAATAAAGATAAACAAGAGATACAGTATGGAAATTATACAAGTGTATGCTCCAACAACCTCGCACCCGGAGGAGGAAGTCGAAGACCTATACTAGGAGATCCAGAAGATTTTGGATAGTAGCAAATCGCATTACAAAATTGTAATGGGAGACTTAAATGCGAAAGTAAGAACCAAGCAGAGCAGTGACACGAAAGTGGGAATCTTTAGATTTGGCAAAAGAAACAAGAGAGGAGAGAAGTTAGTGGAATTCTCAGAAGTCAACAGACTATTGATTTCCAATACATTTTTTAACAAAACTCCCCAGGGGAAGTGGACATGGAAAGGCCAAAATGGGACCAAAAACGAAATAGACAACGTTTTATCGAATAACAGGGAAATTCTGCAAAACTTGTCTGTTCTGAACAGTTTCAAAATCTCGAGTGATCATAGGATGGTGAGATGTAAGGTGAAACAAAATACTAGGGTTGAGAGGAAGGAGCTTATCAGAGAAAACCGCCACTTTTAGATCTGAAAAATCTAGGAAAACACAGACAGACATCCGAGATAGAACTAAGCAGCAGATTCAGAGCCTTGGAAGAGTTAGATAATGAAGAAGACGTCAATAGCAGAAATAAAATACTGACGGAGATAATAAGAGAGACAGCCAAGGAAATAGCAGGCACCAGAAAGAAAAGAGAGAGCAAAATATCAGAAGAAACTAAACTCTTGATGAAAAAAAAGATGTAAAATGAAAGAAGAGGAAAATTGCATAAAGAGGATTGAATACATAGAACTAAATAACACAGTAAGGAATAAAATAAGAGTGGATGTACGAAGATATAACAAAAATCTTGTTAGAAATACAATCGAAGAGAACAAGAGCCTAAAGAAAAACAAAAAGGAGCTCATGATAGAGAAAAAGCAAATAATTGCAGTTAAGAGACCAGACGAGACCTAACCTAATAAGGAAGAAATTATAAACATATTTGAAAATTTCTACAGAGAATTGTACTACTACGAAGAAGAGCTAAAAAATTAAGACTCAGAAGAAAATGATGTAGATGTCCCAGATGTAATAAAAGAAGAAGTGGATAAAGTACTGCGAGGGATAAAGAACGGAAAGACGCCAGGAGAAGATGGACTCACAGCAAAGATATTTAAATGCAAAGGTGAAAACATGAAAGAGGAAGTTGCGAAATTATTCTCAATGTGCCTGAGGAAGAGAGAAATACCCAGAAATTGGAATAATGCTGTTATAATTTTGTTGTACAAGAAAGGAGACAAAGAACGCGTCGAAAACTACAGACCAATTAGTTTACTGTCAGTTCTATACAAAATGTTCACCAAAGCTATTTTGAATCGTATTGAACGAGACTTGGATTTTAACCAGGGAAGGGAACAAGCCGGATTTCGTAGTGGATTTAGCACAATGGACCACATACAAACATTGAATGAAGTTATGGAAAGGACTAATGAATATGAACTTCCACTATGTTTGGGATTCATAGATTTCGAAAAAGCTTTAGATTCTGTCTCCTTGTCAGTAGTTCTTAAATCACTTGAACATCAAGGTATCGAAAATGTGTACATCAAGCTACTGCAAAACATTTATTCGGCTGCCACATCTGTCATTAAACTACATCAAGAAAGATAAAATTTAAAGTTGGAAAAGGGGTAAGGCAAGGAGATTCAATTTCTGCAAAACTGTTTTCTGCTGTCCTGGAGAGAGTGTTCCAGAATTTAAACTGGGATGAAGCTGGAATTAAAATTAATGGCGAATATCTTCATCACCTACGGTTCGCTGATGATATAGTCCTGTTTGTTTCAAATGTGGAAGAACTACAAACCAGAATGGAAGAACTGAGTAATGAGAGTTCGAAAATAGGCCTTAAAATTAACTTAAGTAAAACAAAAGTCATATACAATCAACATGCTGCTAAAAGGGAAATAAAGATTAGCGGAGAGACGATAGGCATAGTTGATGAGTATGTTTACCTAGGCCAGCTCAAAACATCGAATGCAAAGTTGACTGTTGAAATAAATAGAAGATGTAAAACGGCGTGGAGTTCTTTTGGAAGACTACACTTTATTTTGAAAAGCAAACTACCAATGTGCCTAAAGCGTAAAGTTTATAATCAATGTGTCTTACCTGTGATGATGTACGGCTGTGAAACTTGGAGATTGAATGCGCAAACGACTCAAAGATTGAGAGTCACACAAAGAGCAATGGAGATATGCCTGCTAGGAATAACCAGGAGGGACAGGAAGACAAATGAATGGATTCGCGCACAAACAAAGGTAGAGGATGTAATCAAGACTGCGAAGAAGCTGAAGTGGAAATGGGCCGGTCACATAGCTAGACGAACAGATGGAAGGTGGACAGATGTACTACATTGGATCTCTAGAGAAAAGAAACGACCGAGACGACGTCCAAATGCAAGATGGGTAGAAGAAATCAAGCGTTTTTCGTGAGCTACATGGATGAGGATAACAGGAGACCGAGATATGTGGAAAGAAAGGGGGGAAACCTTCATTCAGCAGTGGATAGAAAACGGCTGAATATGATGATGATGATGACACAGCGAATATCCGAAAGAGATTTATTAAAAACTTTGTATTTTCCTTTCAAAAAAAATATACCTTTATAGCTTGATATGGGCTAAGCAATCGAAATCTAGGCAAATTACTGTCGGTAACCATGTTTGTTTATTTATTGTAATTGAGATAAGCTGACAAAACTTCTAAGAAAAAACACAGAGTAAGCGTAACGTGCATTCAAACTGTTACTCTTACTTTTTTTAAAAAAAATAAAGTATAGACCTTGTCAGGGTATTTTAATTAATTTATAAATACAGGGCCTGAACTGTTTGTTTACATTTAAATTGTTACTTAAAAGCTATTTCATATAAGAATGAGTTTTCTTTTTCCTTTGATAGAAAAATTTCATTTGTGGCACCATTAAACTTTGTTGTTGAGGAAGTACAGTTAATAATAGTGGTTGCTATTTGCTTTGGTTTTATTGTTTAGCCATCGCTGCCTTGCTTGTGTTCGTTCGTCGTGCATTCATCATCAAACCAAGGCTTGTTTCTCTGTCGTTTCTTATCAGCTACACGTTCTTTTGCTCCGCCTAAGCGTATCTACACGGTCTTTTGCTCATCTAAACGTATCTACAAAAACCACAATATTAGAACAAACATCGAAATAGCACAAAGGCATTTAATTTCTCTTGCTAAACTTTTTCTAACTTTTTATTTGAATTAAATTTAAATAAATTTGAAGCGGTAAGGCATGTTCTGCCATTTAATCCTTCTCATTGCAACAGCTGAATGTCAATTTAGCTATAGCCTTTAGGTGTCTAAGGTTCAACTCAGGTCGAGATAAGGGAGGGTAAAGGATGCGGGGAGGTGTCGGCCAGGTCATAATTAAACTGTACCACCGCGGCATTTGCCTGGTATGACTGCTATAAAAGCCTGGAAAAACTCAGCCAGGATGGTCGATTGCTAGGACTGAACGTAGGGTCCTCGAATGTGAAGCCAACGATGTACCATTGAACTAGAGATGCACGCTTTGTCATGGCAATACATTAAATCACTAGAAATGACATGTAGTGGGACAATGAATTACGAAAATTACAAAGTAACGAATGAGTAGATAAATTTTAGCCAAAAATAACAAACTTTAACGCACAAGAACAACTACAAAGCAGTAACAAAGTAAATACATTTACACATGCAAACAGACAAATGCAGATGTGCAAAAATACGAACCAGAAGATATCGCATCTTAGGAGCACGCTTGTCACGTGTCCATTTTTTTAACTTTTACAGGAGAGCAAGTTAAAGATAGGAACTTCCACTAAAAATAAGTAAATTATGTTTAAAAAGAGATTTTTTTGGACTAGACAGTAGGGCACCACAGCTTTTTCAGAAACATAACAGAAAGGTGTGATTCTAAACCAATATAATTGCTACATAGCTCATGTTCGATTTTAAAAACGGACATATGAAATGTGTACTATCAATACGTGATATTTAATTATAAACATTGAAAAGAGGAGAAATTCATGAATAATTCAGAGATTAAACTAAGAAACGCTTCTTGACAGTTCTAAACAAAAGTCTGTAATTTGATTTTAGTGGTTCAAATGACGCATTGCATAATGTGTATCCATTCTTAAAGTCTGGTGCATTAGTCAATTTGTAATTGATGTTCTCCTGAAATTCTTCTGCTTTGACTTAGGTAGTGTCCATGACGTGCTCGCCAATACTCAGAATGATTCATCAGTTTGTTGGAGTGTGAAATGTCAAATGCCATATTTCTACGTGAGAAACAGGAGTATTGAATCTATTAATTATTTGATGGGAATCATTTTCTTAGTATATGAACTTGAATTTTGATTTGAATTTATTTTAAGGCCTTTAGGCAACTGTTGCTTACGCCGAATGAATGATGATGAGATGAATTGGTGGAATGAAGAAAGTGAGAGGAAACTAAGACCATAGTTTATTCATCAAAATTAGAACGTTAGACTAGACCCTAAATATTCCAGTTCGTATGTACGTAACTTTGTTAATCATTTAACTTCCGAGCTATTTAGTATCTATGGTGTAAACTTTCTACGCGGATATCGGTATTTTCCCCTCGTAATTTTATCCGAAGACAGGGCAAAGAAATAGAATTAAGCCTGTTAATAACAGTTCACTGCTATTGAGACATCAGATTAACGTAAGTTAGCTTCAATGCAATAAATCGACCTTCTTTTCATAATAGAATAAGAATCAGGGGCGTAACTACCATGGCGCAAAACCCCGTAATACGGGTTCCGACCTTTCCAAGTGGGCCCTTCACCCTAGCTTCTCAACGGTCCGAAGCGACCTCCGGATATAAGTATTCTCTTGCGGGAGAGGGGCATAAAATGTAGGTACGCCTCTGGGAAGAATGCCAACTTTACTGCTCACACAGGCATACAACAATAAATATCAAAATACGGTTTTCTTTCGAGATGTAGAAAATGTGTTGTTTTCAAGGTAAATTCACATGCTAATTGCATTACTTTTCTGTGCAGCGAATTTTACGCATATGATAATGAGTCGTATTAATTGATTGAACAATGTGATTATAATTTCCTTGTAATATAAAGATATTGGCAAAATTCAATCTATTGCAACACCCTTTGGAAAAACAAAGTAATAGGAATGTTCATGCTGAGAAAAAGACTGTCCATAGACGCTTGCTTAGTAAATAAGTCTCTATGTAGAACTTTACGTGAAGTAGAAAAGAGCTTCCCTCAAATAAATCGTGGATTCATAGTTTTATGAGGACAATAGAGAAATCGAGAACGTGTACTAATCTGAATATTCTCTTCAGTTCATGAATAAGGATCAAATATTTAATCACGTCTCGCAATTTTTATTTTCTAGAGTTCTTGCATATTAACACACTTCAGAAAAGATTCTCCATACGGAATCACATTTTATATTATACGTAAAATGTTTATAAATATGTGTCATATATTATTCTGTAAAATTAGTTGGAGAACTGAAACAAAAGACTGGAAAAATAGTGATCGCTGAACGTAAAGGACTGGTCAACATATGCAGAGAGTAACATAATTCAACAGATAAAATCTGTGAGAACTTCCGCAAGTAAAATGTTTTAATCCATATCCCATTTCCCAGACAATGGGACATAAAATTCAAACATTTACAATTGAAAGGAATTGATAATGTCCACATAACAAAACTTCAACGTAGTTTGATGTTTTGTGCTTTTACTGGTAGGTTTATTCAACAGATCTGTAACATTACTGGCTTGTGCCTCTTCAATTGCAAATAAAGATTGTGTCTAAATTAAAGACGTTTAAAATGTTGAGAGTTTTAAAATAATTCTATTATTGTTAAATTGATCAACATTTTCTGACAGATGTCCAAAAATAACGTTTCAAAGTTTAGTGCATTTTGGACTTGCATCGCAAGTAGCAGTTTGGCCAAAAACCGAGATTTTAACATCAAAATGATCATCTTTTATAGTCAATATTTGGTATTTTCTTTCAAGGATGTTGCAACCAAACTGTTGTTAATTTAATAACAAACGAGCAATATAGGGAAAGTATCTGCATTTAACTGAATTTTGACCTCCTCCCGTTTAATCACGACCCAGAAGTGAACTTTTCAAAATTCCAAAGTTCAAGGTGAATGAACAAAGAAGTGACCCTTTATTTAGACGGAAAAGTTCATTTTATTATTTCTGAAACATTCAGACATTTTGTAGACAGAATTTCTATATTAAACAAACATTAGTGTTGCAGAAATCGTACAGGATAACCCCAAAAAGCCTCCCACATTTGAAAGGCTAATAAAACAAAAAGTATTGTAGATAGAAACTTGCTTATTGAAAAATATAAAAGGGGATTGAAAAAAGTTTGTAATGACTAAGGTTCGAAAAGCGACTGGTAAGTGTTGTCTATTCTTAGCAATACACATTTGCAGACGATTTCTGAAGTCTATCATCACCCGACGTGTCACGTCTTGTGGAATAGCTGCTGCCTCTTCTTGAATTAATGTCTTGAGGTCGTCTAGAGTGTGAGGGCCAATGTGCGTAAACCTGGGATTTGAGGTAACTTGGATTAGTAATGAAGCGCATTTTCACTCAACTGGTTATGTGAACAAACTAAATTTCTGCTATTGGCCTGATCATTACCCCCGAATCCTGTACAAAAGACCATTGCACTCTGATCAAGTGACTCCTTTCGTGAAATTTACAGAGATGGCATTATTGGTCCTCTTTCTTTTAAAAAAAAGAGGAGGGTGTAACATTCACGGTAAATGTGTAATGCTAAGAATGGACAACAATTACCAGATATAATTTACTAAACATAAACACTTACCAGTCTCTTTTCGAACCTTAGTCATTACAAACTGTTTTTATTTCCCTTTCATATTTTTCGATAAGCAAGTTTCTACCTGCAATACTTTTTGTTTTATTAGCCTTTCAAATGTGGGAGGTTTTTCGGGGTCACCCTGTATAATAGAAAGGATTTGTTTACACCTCAATATCATTACTTAATCTGCTGCAGCTTGCTGCCTGAAACGCCCACACAGCCCTCAGTATTTATCTGTATCAAAATAAAGAATTACTTGTTTGTAATAGGATCTGAACTACGTAATCAATTCACTGTTGAAAGTAGACGGTCATTACAAGCTGTTAGCTCACCTGTTGGTGCAGGTGCAGCGCAAGAACTCTTGTTTGTCTGATCTAATAGTCTAGCCCAAGTTTGGTTGGGAAGCTGGAAAATGGATGAATTAATGTTCATTGCTAAATATCTTAGGATCCCGTTGCGATGCCGAAATCAAAATGCCTTCCCGCTGATAGGCCTTCATTAGAAATCCATGTCATGGAAAACCTACGGTGTCCATCTATGGAAGTGGTGGCTTTTGAGCTTTCGTTACATCAAATGTAGCTGGGCATTCGCTTCGATCAACAATCATGATAATCTGATCAAAGTAAGTTGTGCACTTTGCATCTCTGCGTAGAGATATCTTGTGACAATATTTTATACGGAATATATGACAAACTTCAAAGCCTGCTGTCTTACGCCTACTTTAACACTTAAGATAGCTACTAACACGATTTCTGGAAGGATTATAAATTTCAGTCATGAACTTTCTCAAGACTCCATATATAATCTGTTCCAGCGTTTCAAGTTCACATCCTTTTTCAATGTGTGACAGTTTATATAACGATCTATTTCTCTCCTCAGTTTGTAGCAAAAAGCCAGATATTGGATATTAATATACGACGGATAATTATTTTGGTAAGTAACCCCTAGCATCATTTAAACTTTGTAGGTAACGTTTGCTGGCATGTGACTTTAAAATCTACTTTGAACATGTATTCAGAAAGTCAATTAAACTTAAGTTCTACATGGTTCAACGAAAAAGATTTATTTATTATTTCAATCCAGTCTTAACATTTATTTAAGCAAACGTTAAAACACTGACAGCAGAATTATTATAAAAACGTTATCAACTTATCATCTCTTCTTTACTTTTCAACTACCAATCAATATTTCAACAGTTTTTGTGCAATTTAGACACAAAGGAGAGTTTATCACGAATGAACTGTTTTGTTACACTACTTCCATGGTTGCTAAAGCTAAAGCACAACCCTCGTTGATGAAATTACGTGTGTTTGAAAATAAGATCCTGAGAAAGGTATCTGGACGAGATCCCTGGGGAATAAAGGAGATAAAGAACTCCAGAGATTTTATAATTCACCCGATATTGTAAGAATAATGAAGTAACGACGGTTAAGGTGGGCAGATCAGGTAGCTCGGATGGGGAGGAAATGAAGATTATATTCCATCATGGATACAAACCAGGAGGGAAAAGGTCGTTCTTAAGACTTTGTTGGGAGGTCTTAGAAAGGTATGTGCTCGTGATGTAAACTGGCTTGATGTTGCCGTGGATAGAATCCCATGACGAACGTTTGTTACTGCGGCGATGAACTGTCGAGTTCCGTAAGCCATATAATTAGGTGGTTACAAAGGAACTAAAATAAATTGCCGGGAACAGGGATAGAAGCCGAATTGTTTCGAATGCATTAGCCGAACAAGCAAAGAATTTCATTTTACTGTGTATTGAACATGTTCAATGACAAAAAGGTGTATGAAACTACCGAGCACCCTTAGCTCAATCGGTACAACGTATTCGGGAATGCTTTCGTTCTATAAAAGCGATTTCCCTCAGTCACACCAGGCAAATGCCGGGATGGTGCCTTCAACTTAGGCCCTAGCCAGCTAAATAATTATAGAAAATTTGTGTAGAAAACAATTAGAATGAACTTGAGATTTTGATGTTAGTATTATCAATGTTATGTTTTGTATGAACTACCAAAAAGAATTTCCTTAATTTACCGTTTTTGTAATTTATAACCTTTTGGTAGTTGGTGTAGGACACAACAACGATTATGCTAACATCAAAATCTCAATTTCGTCTAGCGATGAGCCGATTTGCTTTTGTGAAAATTTATCTACGGGAACCAGTCAATAAGCAACTACACTAATTTAATAACATGAATATATTAAAATCCTTCAAAGCACTCTCCTTGCATCCGAGCGAACTTTCAGAATTCTCGTTCGAAAATAAATCAGCGCCAAAGAAACTCTATTTCAGGCAATAGGTAGAAGAAGTTGTTGGGGCAAAATCTGACACATATGGTGGGTGACCTATGATCTCAACCCCCGTCCGTTCATACATAACATTTTGGCTAACGGAGTGTTGTCCTTATAAAAACTGTAACCTTCTTTGGGATACTGTGGTCGTTTCTGTGAAATTATTCTCCTCATTGACTTTCAGAAATTACGCATGGCTTATTTTTGTGTCTTTATCACTATGACCTCCATAATGTTCACATTTACCTCTTTTAAGACAGTGGGTTGGCGTGGTGTTCGTGGAGTTTCTTATATTTTTTTCCTGTAACATAAAATTTCCTGTTCTACTCAAAAATCAATGAAGTAATAGAAAATCATCTGCGTGTAGTTCTTTTATCATTTCCTGTGTTTGTGGTGTTTTTTTCGAATCCGACACAAATCTTGATGACTGCTCGTAACTCGTGTTCAAATTCAGTGTGGGTAACAGAAACATAAGTTCAGTTGATGATCTGTACTAAAAACAGAACTAGTTTTCTGCTTTATGAATACATCTAAACAATTACAGACTTTCACCTTTTTACTACACAAACATACATTGGAATATATTTGTTTCTCCTTTTCATTTTTACGCGACTTTTGATATTTTGTGATAGAGTCTCGTCATTTAAAAAATCTTGTATTTTAAACATTAATTGATACAGTAGGTGAGAAATATTTAAATGAGAAGATAGTCCAGAGATAGAAGAAGCATATTCTATGCATTGATAAAGATTTGTTTTGTGGATGAACATCAAAGGAATAAGAAGATTGTAATTATTAAGAATGATTCTCAGTCATGTTCTACGACTGAGTACTGATGTCTGAAGAATGAAGGGTTGATAGAATATCTATGTTAATGGAGTGATATGTACGAAAGGCTGCATTGTAAAACCTACGGCAGAAGCTACGATGCCATGATGTTAGAGTAAAGAATGCTTATTAAAGCCGAAATGGTTCATCACCTATTTGATAATATGTAGTAACAGTGCTGTAGTTAATTAAGTAATTGTTCCCAAATATGAAGATGCAGTTCACGGCTTTAATGTACGAAAGTTGGGGTGGCGTTTAAATATGCCTTATACAACGTAACCAATCTAGTTTACCTGTTTGCACTTGAAAGAACTTTAATGAAAACAACTCAAAGTTTGTCAATGACTATGTTTTTGAACTAGCTTATTCAGAACATGTTTCTCTACAAAAACTAATCTTCAAAATGCCAATTCAATCTCATGTTTCACTTGATCCAACAAATCCTTATTTTCTGCGGGAAATTCTCCAGGAAAAAGAGAGTAAGGCTTGTTATGTCCACATATTTTTATATATATTACAGTATTAATGGATTAATTTAAACATTATTCAACTTTATAATTGCGTTATACATTGATTAATGTAAGTTTTAAGTTATTTTGCACGTTCAATAGCCATTCCAAGTGAATGAACAACTTTAATGTAGTTTATAAAATGACGTCATTCTTGCGTCAGTGTAGGAAGCAACTTGTGATGTTTAGAGCTAAAGCCCAGGAAGACAACAGATGGCGTTACGATAGGCTAGCGTATAAAGCAAATAGTTTAACTATGTTAATTAAACAATATGAACTTAAATTAATTATGGAATATTTTTTTTAATAATGGAATAAGTGTTTATAAAAGAGAAGAATGATCCGCATGTTTTTAATAATATAATCTTTGGATAAAAAAGCATAAATGCAAATGGTTGTAATTCTATGTAATGTATATAATCGTAGCAGGGCTGTGTACGACAGAATATAACAGTAGAGGAACTTTATTAAAGTGTTTTAATCCTCACATTTTTTGTTTTCTTCAAGCTTTAACGCTATATTGTGGCTGAAGACCCTTTTTCACGTTTATGTCAACTCCAGTTGATATTTTACTTAAAGCTAGTCGTAGCCCCTATGAGTCGAATAAATCCAGAGAGTGGGCACCCTAGTTTTTATCTTTGGAGTAGAAGTATCGTGAAGGTGTTTATTTATACGGAACTCGTCACTTTCCAAAGATCCCAGAAGAACCTAAATTCAGCGTCCCTGAGATAAAAGATAAAAATTATAAGATATAATATATCTGATAATGAAAGTAAACCGGAAGTAAGGTCTTATCAGGCTTGACAGGAGCATTGTTAAACAAACGTTAAATAATATGCATAAATTGCATTTTACTAACATCTGAATTGAAATGATACATGTTCATCCAAAATATGATATTATTCATTAACACATTGAGATTATTATTACAAGTACATAGTTAAACTCTTGATAGATCTAATACAAATTAATAATGCGAATTCACCCACTACTTCAAATAGTGACATAATTTTGAGGGTAAAGTTTGATCTCTCCCCTGAGAAAGTTTTTGCTTTGCGTTAACCCTAGAAACAATTGTTTTATTCATTTCCGGACACTAGCAGTCATCAAAGCAACTTAAACTAAGAAAACGGAAACTTAACATTGAAAGTCAAATTATTTCTATTCAAAAAACGTTGCAAAAAATCAACGTAGCCAATCGATTAGTGTTTTAGCCAAGAGCCGTCCTGTAACCCAGGAGTTTGTTTCTTACACATCTAACGCAGTAGTTCATAGTCCACGTTGGATGGAAGGAAGGCAATTGCAAAATCCATTGATTGATTTTTGTCGAGGAACCTTCGGGTCATAGTCAGACGAGAAATCTTCAGCAGCCGGAAAGAACGACTGGTCACCTGTGGAACAATCACCCAAAAGTTTTACTTTACAAACGACAACATAGAATACTGAAATATAAGATTCAATATTTCAACACCTGAGGATGATACTTCCCTCTACAACAGAAGAGGGTCTGCCACGTTGAACCTTGCATCCTAATGTTTCTTTTTTATGTTGGAGCTCAAGAGGATCAGTTCAGTTGTCCATGAATTTTTCAAAATACAAATTAAGTCATTTCCTTTATTGAGGTTAGTTAGGAATCCAGAATCATTTTTGTTATTTATTAGGCCATTTGCCGTCGACTTAGTGCCCTTCCTAAGGCAATTCACATCTACATTTTACGTAATTCACCGCAGAGGACGGCCAAATAAACTGACACAAAAGCGATATAAATCAATTGAAGTATATTTATGCAAAAGGTTCCAGAGGCAATTTTTTTTAGCGGTAAGTGTCAAAGAACAGGTTCTCGTTGTCTCTTTTGCGAAAGAAATGGTGGTGTCCTGCTAACAACTCATTGCAATCGGCACAAACATGTCTCCCTGAATATGCTGGGTTCAAGAGTTAGTTCCTCTCTACAAAATTAGGCATAACTCCAAACGTGAAAGAGAACATAATTTTATTAAATTTAGAAAGAAACACCGATCATGTCATCTGCACATGAAAAGATATTTAATAAAAGATAAGAAATAGGTGCTACGAAGACTGAAGATAGGCACTTGATGTCTCATAATTAGATAATCTAAAAGATTCCTGAAATCTAGCCTAGACCATGTATAAAAGCCATGTAGATCTAACCTAGGCCTATATTATGTATGATTTAGGGATCTATTCACAAAGATTTTCCACACTTTCGCCAGTCGAATATCGGGAATGGCACCTAAGGTCTAGATCATTATCTTTTCTGTTCCTTTCGTCGGAACAGTACTCTGCGAGGGACGTCATCTCTCAACCAGTATAATGTAAATCAAAATTTAAAAATAAATAGGACTTCTTAACATTACTGTCAGTTTTTTTCCTAACATTGGAATTTTTCAGGCACTACTAGAATAAAAAATGGATAATAATTTCGAATATTGAACTTCGAAATTTGAATCTAGTATTCAAAGCTCGAAAATTCCATAAACAAAATTATCTTAGAATGAAATCAGACTAACGAGGACCTTATATTGTGGGTGCAACGATGACATAGGTTCCCAGTAGCACAGAGAAGTGTTTAAAACGTTGGTGTTTTGTTTAGTTTGTTGATTAAACTTTATCGGTTGAAAAAAGCTCGTTTAATTTTAAACGATATTTCAATAAAGACTTGATATTGTTGAAAAGATGATAATTCAAAGTGGATTCAACTATTTGTAATTAAAAGCTACTTGAATGCCATTAACTATTATTTTCTGTTCCCTTTTGCATGTTGAAACCACGTTGAATTTCAACCTATATTCCAAGAAAAATTTGATATCGTTAATATGGAGTGTTTTTAACTATTACATGAACACTGTGCCCTAGATTATCTTTCCAAGTTAATTGCATAAAAATAGTGCTTAAAAGCTAATAGAATAAAATTAACTACGTTTCCCATGTTCTTCACTTGCATGTTGAAAACAGAGTGAATTTTAAACTATATTTCAACGAACATTTAATTTTGTTGATAGGGTGATAATGTGAAGTATTTTCAACTTTCCTGTTCAACTATGACATAAAATAGATTTCGCTTTATATGCGTTTTCTTAAGATACTTATACTCACTATTATTATACTTCTTGAGAAATACACATTTAATAGTTTAGCGATGGCCGAATTGTTAAATAAGAAGAAATATAAATAACGAAAAAAGGAGGCAAGTATAAGGTAAAAGCACCAGTAATGGACTTTTCAAAAGAAATGTTGGAAAACTAAGATTTTGTTGATGGTAGGAATTATTAATTAAGCGAAGAAATTTAATTTAGTAGATTCTGGTGCCACTGAATATGTTTCGCTCGTAACAAGTTGCGTCTTGTTTTCGTGCCATAAAGTTAAATTATACTCGGTGATGACAACCACTGTTTGCTGCTTTCTGTTGAGCAAGTGTTTGAGGTAAGAGTTCTTATTTTGTTATTCATAACATTACAATTAGAAGTACTTTCGCTGTTCTCTGCTATTCTTGGTTACTAAATATCATTGTTTTATGCACATAAGCGGGCAAAGGAACTACAACTGGCATTTGCTATGTTAAGCAGGAATGTGCGTTACTGGTGTGGCAAAGTCAATTTTTGTCCAGATTTAGACACTCACTGTCCATTACTGAGTAGAAATTAAAATTCAGTACATTGTTTTATTTTAACCTGAAAATAACTATTTACTTCCAATTGTCATAACTTTGTCAGAAAAATTGTTTTGTCCCTCTTTTTTCTCAGTAATGGACAGGGGTGTCCATTGCTGGTAAAATGGTTTTAGTTTCGAACACTATCCATTACAACTACGAACTGACATTTCGCTTAATATATTTCCGTTAACTTACATCTTATTTTTATATCATATGACGTAAAAATGTCTACCAGGGAGGGACCATCACTGTTACCCGTAATGATCAATCGGTGATGAACACAAGCGGATTTATAAATTTTAATTGTATTTGAGTTAAAAATTGTAACGATGAAAAGTGCCCTTAAAGTGTTCATTACTGGTGCGTTTACCTTACTTTATTCTTATTCTTACAGGATGGTGAAACGAGACCTGTAGATTTGTTGCGCTTTCAAAACTGCCTTTTCTTATAGATACCGTAAAAGAGTAGTGAATCTCAAGGTGACTCTGTCGTCCAGGGGTAACGTGTCGAGCTACCAACGATGAGTGTGGAATGTTCCAGCTTCTAATCCTGCAGCAGACACTTGTATTATTTACTGTTGGAAAGTTAATACTGTATTTCATGATGAAAGGAACAAACACAATGCAACTAAATGTGTATCGCAGTAGACAGCAACCATGCTCTGTTTTGTCCAACGTCATCGTCCACTTCTTGATTTCAACCTGTTTCTTCTCAACCATTATTCAACGTCGAATAAACCGTTCAACAGGCGGACATTTCGGAACATTTACAACGTTAAATTAACGTTTCTCTTAATATGTTTAATCCACGTATTTTCAATGTATGTGTGCTACTCGGGGTAAACGGATTTTTAATATTAACAGTATTTATAGTAATTTATGCGCTACTGATATCACATAGCAGTGTTATATTTCCAATATTACTGTTTTAAGCCCATTTGCCTTACTTAATCTCCATACAAAACTGTACTTAATGCGTACAAAACATTTCGTTCGATCACTTTTGTTAAATGTGAGCTCATCGGCCCAAAATGAAGATATTTCTTGTCGCTTCTAGTTTCGTTTTAAGTGAGAATTGGATTGTAATATGTTTATCTTATTTTTGTAACTCACAGACATGTGTGGTCCAAGATTATCACATGTGTAAGTGATGACGTCCCTACGCGAGTATTCACCCAAGGGCTATGATGGGTAAATTTGCAGCCAAAGTCTATGCTTAGTACTATTTTGACATTTCCTTAATTAAACTTAAGAATATTTTCAAAACGTTCTGCTAGTAAGATTCGAACTTGATTGCCTCGCCCCTTCCGAAGTTTGACAACGTAACCACTGAATCAAAGAGCTGGTTACTTTGTGTTCTCCGAAA